>BMAC01000174.1:737215-780096 GCA_014905375.1 Phtheirospermum japonicum
TACATTCTAAAGGACAACATTAATGGTTCTATATATACATGGTATTGTGTCAATTTCTCTTATTGTGAGTTATACCTTGTCATCCACATATATATACATCAGTACTTTGTCTATACATATAAAATGTAAGATTAAGAATTAATTATAAAATTATATCCATTGTATGTATAAATATTATTTAGTGCGAATAAACTAAGTTATGAAGAATAAACATTATATTGTTTAGTATGATTGCAGTACTTAGTCGAAACATAAGTTATACTTGATCGGAGTGAAAATAGTACTTAGTTTCAATATAACTAGTACTTAGTGTGGAAAATAGACATTATATTGTTTAGAATGGTTGCGGTACTTAGTCGAAACATATGTTATACTTGACCGGAGTGAAAATAGTACTTAGTCTCAATATAACTAGTACTTAGTGTGGAAAATAGACATTATATTGTTTAGTATGATTGCGATACTTAGTCGAAACATAAGTTATACTTGATCGGAGTGAAAATAGTACTTAGTTTCAATATAACTAGTACTTAGTGTGGAAAATAGACATTATATTGTTTAGAATGGTTGCGCGTACTTAGTCGAAACATAAGTTATACTTGATCGGAGTGAAAATGGTACTTAGTTTCAATATAACTAGTACTTAGTGTGGAAAATAGACATTATATTGTATAGTATGGTTGCGGTACTTAGTCGAAACATAAGCTATACTTGATTGGAGTAAAAWTAGTCACTTTAGGAAATCACATTTTAATGACGATTTCCTTTTAACGCATAAAAGTCTGTCATAATACGATAATCAATAGTGACGAATTTTATTTTTGTCATTGAAAAATATATTTTTACGACAACATTTAATTTTATCATTATTGATCTATATTTTCGTCACTAATTCTCTTACATGATAACGATTAAATGAAACACATCATATTAATGGAGTAAAAAAAAAAATAGTTAGGAGAGAAACATTTCAATGACAAACTTGTACAATTATACTAAATAATATACTTCTTCTTTTTCACACCAAGTACTTTTATATTGATCTATATAAGGTGGATGACAATGTGTAACTCACAAAAACAAAATGACAAAGAACCATGTACATATAAAACCAATAATGTTGTGATTCAAAGTCAAGGTTGTTAAGTTCGTTAGGCCCTAATCGGTTGTCGAACTGCCTAGCGCGCCCTGGCGCACCTAGAGTTTATAATTTTATTTATTTGTTTTTACTTTTTGCTGATTATTAGCCATTTAGACCGCCTAGGCGCTGCCTAGCCTAGTGTTTCATGGATTCCATTGGATTCTAAAGGAATTCGATGGAACTATATTATAGAATTATGTGGATTTTAATAAAATTTATTAATGTATTAGAATTATTATAACTATTTTCTACAATAATAATTATCACAACCTAGGAGAATGTACAAATTGAAATAATAATATTTATTGTACAAGATTTCATTAAAAATATGAATTATTGGAAAAAAAATATTATTATACCTATTTTTTTAGCCATTTAGACTGCTTATGCGCCCTCATAGCCCAGTCTTTCGGTCGAATCACCTAGGTGCTTAGCCCGATTTTCGACCGCCTAGGGCATCTCCCACCTAGGCCAATTTTTTTGCCCAACCGATTTTTTTGGCGGATTTTTTTCAATTCATTAATCCCGATTTTATTTATATTCCGCATGCATTTAAATTTTATTCATTATACATCTAGTTCTAAGTATATATGCATTTGTTACTCAATTCTCGTATATATAGTAATTAGTTATTGATGCACACATCTAATACTCTGCAAGTGTGTATTTAGATTTTATTCGTGATGTATTTAGTACTCAGTGTATGTACATCTAGTACTTAGTTTGCATGTATTTAGTACTTAGTTATTTTGCATCCAATACTTCGCGAGTGTGCATTTATTTTTTATTCGTTATACATTTAGTACTCAGTGTAAGTACATRTGGTACTTAATTCATGTGAATATAGTACTTAGTTYTTATGAATCTAGTACTAAGTTTATAAGCATCAAATACTTTGCGGGTGCATTTACTTTTTATATGTTATACATTTAGTACTTACCGTATGTACATCTAGTACTTAATTTGAGTGTATTAAATACTTAGTTTATATGCATCAAATACTTGACGAGTGTGCATTTATTTTTCATTCGTTATGAATTTAGTACTTAGTGTATGAGCATATGGTATTTTGTTCGCGTGTATTTAGTACTTTAGTTATTATGCATCTGATACTTAGTTTATATCCATCCAATACTTGGTGAGTGTGCATTTACTTTTTATTTGTTGCATTTAGTACTCAGTGTATTTGCTCCTAGTACTTTGTTCGCATGTATTTGGTACTTAGTTTTTATGCATCTGGTACTTATATCTGGCGAGTTAGCATATTTTTTTTCGTTATACATTTAATTTAATGTATGTACACCTAGTACTTATTCGTGTGTATTTAATACTTAGTTGTTATGCATCAGGTACTTAGTTATATACATCCAACACTTGCCAAGTATTATGTGTCCATATTTTCAACATAAATAATAGTCACATGTAAATAAACTAAGTACATAAATTACCTCAAGCTAATCCAACATATTCAAAATATCCCTCAAGCTAAATTCGTGTATATGTATCTAGTGCATATATACGTAGTATTTAATCCTAGTACTTATAAATGAGCTACATAGTACTTAACGAACGTAAATGTAGTACTCAGTAAGTATGCATGCCGTACTTAGTTAGCATTCACATATCACTTAGTAAAAGTACACAATTTACTTAATGATTATGCACGCAATACTTACATAGTATTTAGTAAGTACGTACGAATAATTGATTTTTTCTTAATGTCACATCAACATTTTGAATCACCATTAGATACTTCATATTTTTTAAGTAGAACACTTAGTCCACATACTATAACTATTACATATAATATTAGACGAAAAATACTTCTTTTAAAGATATTTTATAATATTTATATTAATCTAAAAATATTTAAATTTTATTTATTAATATATTTAGTATTATATAAAAAATAAATTAAGAATTATAAAGATATTATAATGATTATAAATGAATTTTTTATCTATATTAATCCATAATCTAACAACATGGAAATGATAAATATTATTTTTTGTATAATTTGATTTAAACACTAGTTCAAAAAAAAAATATAAAAATGAATATTAAGCAATTATTTCTTATTTATAATATAATTATAAATTTATTAATATTAAGTATTTTAAACATAAGTACAGTTATAGTTTATACACAATACTGTCAAAATAAGTCGTGATTTTGACTTTCGAACAATTCATTTATATTCGAAGTTTATATGCACATCTATGAATCCATGTTTAATAAATATTTTAAATATATTCGTACGAGTTAAATACCAAAATTTCCATGTCCCCTATATAAATAATATAATTAATTACTTGATTTGTATGTGTCAAATACTTAATAAGTAAATAAGTAATACTTAGCCATAAACAACAATGATAAAACAAGAATTAAAAAAAAATAAATTTTAATTTATTCCAATATGGATACAATATTTGGGATGAAGAATGCAGTACTTTTCGTTGGCCAAGAAGACATTTTTTGGTATTTATTAATATTGAGGGTAAAATTGAAATTGTTATGTGATAAGGAGTTGACTTAAAAGTATTAATAGAAAGAGGGAGTGCAGAGTTTGCTTTTTTAAAGAGGGACTGAATCATAAAATAATTTGTGTAGTAGGAACTTTTCTCCAATTTACCGATAACATATACCGTCATTCTTCTGCAATATTTATTATATTTTAATTCGGGGAAAAGATTGTAACCATCCCGTACTATACGCATTTTTTGGATTTGCATCATAACATTTTTTTTGTAATTTAATGCATCCTGTTCTATACGCGTATAGTACAGGATGGTTACAATCTTTTTCCTTTTTAATTCGTTTAAGTCCATCTGGTTCTTTAATTACTAAATAGTGTTCTCAATAACATATATCGTCACTCTTCTCCAATATTTATTATACTTTAATTCATTATTTAAAGTTTAATGTATGCATTTATTGTTCTATATACTTATTCCTTTTTAACGGTTAATGTTATGTTTGAGAAGTAGACGATGAAGACCAAAAAGCATACATTTTCAAGAGAATGGTGTACTAAAGATCTGTCGAAAAATAATACAAAAGGCCTGCAAATTATACTTCTTTTTTAAGTATGACTGTTCACATTTAGGATTCTGGAACATCTGCAAATTTACATGGGAGTTTCACTAAATTGATTAAAATAAATATTCCTCGATATGTTTTTTTTTTTAAAGCTCATCTATTTTGGATTTGGGAAAAAAAAGAGATGAAGTTTTCATAATACCTTGTCTGAGACTTCAAGGATTTCATACAAACTCATGCAAAGGTTACATTTGCTTTTGGTTTAAGCCGATCAACAAAATTATCGAGGTGTAAAGGCTATGCTTTGCAATTATCATAAATCAGAAAAAACACAATTGAGATATTTCCAAAGGAAAACGAAGACTTTTTTAATCTTGATCATCTCTCCACTACTACAAAATGCCTAAACGACGTCGGCTTTTTCCATTTAACGTCCGTTTTGCACCCGACGTAATAGCCACCGACGTTAAAATTTACGTCAGTTTTTAAAAACCGACGTGAAAATCTGTACGTTTCACGTCAGTTATTTGTAAGAACCGACGTGTAAGGTGACTTTTCACGTCAGTTTTTACATATAACTGACGTGAACAGTGTGACATTGAACGTCGGTTTTTAAAAATAACCGACGTGGTACATGAGTTTTTTTTAAAAGCTGCCCTATTTTTAACCATCCCACCTAATAAATAAATTATGAAATTTTCATATATTATTGAGGAATTAATATATAAAAATTTCAAAAGAATTCATGCAAAGTTTCACAAAAAAGAAAGAAAAAAAAAAGAACCATAACAATAATACAAACCAAATAGCTTCACATCGAAAGCACATCATTAAAATGACTCGGAAATGAAAGGTCTTATAGAATCCATAATATCCGAAGTCTCGAATTAGCACATCATTAAAATGACTGGGAAATGAAAGGTCTTATAGAATCCATAATATCCGAAGTCTCGAATTTGGTTGAACTATCTAACATGCATTTATATTCATAGTACCCGCATTGCCCTGAATTTCGAAATCACTACAATGCTCAGTAAGTTCAACCCAATATTCGCTCCTACTTTCATAAGTAGGAATACAGAATGATCCACAAACATCAACAAAAATATACAAATTATCACAAAAAGTACATTGAAAATATAGCATTGTTCTTAACTGGCACCAAGGTTGAACAACACTATGCTTCGACAAAGCTCAAAACAACATCTCCTCATCTCAAAGCATTCAAGACTGCAAAAATGCAAAAAACAATTCAGCTCGAGTAAAAAAATAGGGGAAAAAGAAGATTCAATTACATAAAGCATTTTGAAACCCATACKTTGTMAGCGATGTTGTWTGAAAGCCAGTCCAGCCCCTCACCAGAAGCTGCACATGTGCTCTGAATGTACCTGTATTTATGAATGATGARGCCATGGTTACATGAAGATGRCCAACTTAGTAAGATCAAAAGTTAAAAGGGACACAAATGGAAACAAAAATATACCAATGGCGTTGGCGGAGAGAATGAAGGCCCAGCTTGTCGGTTATTTCAGCAGCATTCATCGAGTTTGGCAGATCTTGCTTGTTGGCAAACACTAAGAGAACAGTACCAATGCTAGGGATTGTGGTGACAATCTCGTCGAGCTTGAGCTTGTAGAGAATGATGGTTTTACCAGCAACATCGAGACCGACCATTAGTATACACATCTCTTTATTGGAAAACAGCCGGCTGGAAAGCTTGGTGAAAGGCAACCCCATCTTTCAACTGCCAACAACTATTATCATGTAAGAGCACATCCCAAATCAAAAATCACCACGTACAGGTATAAAATAAAAAGAAACGTGACCTCAGACTAGAAAATCAAAATCAACATGAAAACAAAAAATCTAACATAAACGTGACTAGATCGCGCATCAGATTAGAAAATTAAAATCAAAATAGGAAAATAATTGTAGAATCAAGACAAAAAAAAACTTTCAATCTGAAGTTTAATAGTCTTTCCATCTTGCTCCACAGTTCGAATTTTCTGTTAAAAAATAAGATTTGGTCACTCGAACAAATTGAACTCGAAAGACATGCAAAAGCTTCACCTGATGAGTGGCAATATTCGTGGATATCTGTTTAAAAACCAAGCATTCTGCTGAAGCGCTGACGTGTGGCCCCACCGACCTCTGCATACGACTTACCAAAAACGTTAAAGTGCCAATGGGGAAATTTTTAAACGCACAACATAGTGTACTCCGGTTTGATTGGCGACACTATAGCATTCCATCACATCTCTTGAAAGAAAAATAAAAACAAATTATTCAAAAAAAAAAAGAAAAATAAAGAAAGAAAATATGCACGACAATTCTCCTTTTTTCCACATTTCGCAACGTTTCTGTTCATATGATCTCATTTCGCTCATCTTAATAAATTGACTATAATAACAACATATAGTTCTCGACGAACGAAAAATCCCTGTTAAATAAAACCTAGTATAGGAGATTAAAGACTTTCCTATGGTATCAAGTTAGTGTCGACTAATACAACATAATGTAAAGAACCTGTTTAAAATGCTTAGGTTAGTTCACATGCATGTTATAAAACAAACTCCCAAATGCTTCTTCATTTTCCTTTCTTTTTTTATTTTTTTTTTCTCTTTGGTTTTTAGTTCTAACCAACATGTAATATTTTTAATCTTAAGATACATGTGCTAGGATGTGGAAGTTTATCAAATCTTACTGAATTTTGAAACTTTAATTACAAAATCAACCCAATACAATTATATTGAACTTTCTTACAATACCCTTCATTGGATTATATTTGGGTTGCTATAACTTTGAGGTCCTTACCTAGCTATGACTGAATATAGTAAGAAGACGATGAACAATCCTAAAAATGTTGCCATAACTTCTGATAACAGTTGTACTTTTAAAAAATCCAAAGAAGAAATACTTATCACATTGCCTTGCCAAATTTGGCCATCAACCATGTGGCACGCATTTGTATGGAAAAACACAGAATCTAAGATACCATTAATTAAAATAAATATATATGTGTGTCTGTGTGTGTAAGGATACTCGATGAAGAGAAGTAATTCAAATGTGTTAAACAATCGTCTATTTTATTAGCTATATGTTGTCCAGAATTAATCTTCAAACAAAAGCTGTTTAACAGCTCATATTGTCTTTTGTAATTATTAGGATAAGAAAATTGATGGATATAACTTAATTCTCGCATATATTACACCCACCATCATTGTCCTTAATTTACTTCACAAACAAAAGATGTTTAACAACTTTTTATTTAAGAAATCATATAAATTTCATGGAATTATCAGATAGGAAAAACAGGCATAAACAACCAACTTGGTTCATCTAAGCTTTATCCACAAAAACAAGTTATAAAAATATCCATGATATGTTTTTGTAATACCTTGCTAGTGTTCAGTGAACAGAAATAAACAAGAAAAGCAATTGGGCACTTATAAGTGAATGATGACAAAAGTACCTATAATATTTGCAAGATTTGCATTAATAATATTGATGAAACGGTCCTCGGAGTAGTCCCCATCATTACCAAGTTCCACCTCCTTAAGAAAGAAATACCTAACTGCACCATCTCCAAATCTGTGCACCAAATCCATCGGTTCAAGATTATTTCCCAACAACTTTCCCATTTTTAAGCCATCCTAGAGAATATGAAACATTGCGACATTAGATAAAATACCGGAATACAAAATGATAAATATTAAATGCACCCAAATATTTTTCATGAATTAAAATTTTTAAAATTAAAATTTGAGAAAACCTAAAGGATATTTCTGCTGAATCTCAACAATGGAAGCAGTGACTTCAACTAACACGGGGGTGCACCCTCTGCTTCGCCACGCCGATATCTACAGTAAAAACATAAAAACTTTGCAATTACAAACACGAGGTAAAAATAAAAAATAATAATTATAACAATCTATTTATTGAAAATGAAATTAATTTCTTACTCTTCGTAGAGAAGAGGCAACGGAATCAGGAGAGGAAGAAAAAAGTGATTCTCTCAAACTTACACTCATCCCAGCTTATCCATGGAACCAGCTTGAAGCTGTGGGATTTATGTTCTACGACGTCGTCCTGTAGGTGTTCGTAAAACCTTAGGATGGACTCCATCTCCGATTTCCCTTTCTTTGTATCTAACTATTGAAGAATCAGAGAGAATGACATGAATGGGCTTAGGGACTAAATATTAAGAACTCAACTCACTAATGGCTTTTTCAAAAGAAATTACGAGGCTATCTCAATACAATAAAATAATTCACCAACAAAACAACCAACAACTACAAATAAGAAATTGCAATTCCGAATTACCTAAAAATGCATATTCTCAGCAATAAATGAGAAAGAAAACTATCAAGAATCCAAAGAAAAGTCCATAAAAAATAATCACACACACCTAAAACACTTGTACGCGCAAGATACACCAAAAAAACACGAAAATCATATATGCAGAATTTAGAAGAAAAAAAACGATATAAGACTTGAAGCGAAAATAAAAAAGGATCGAAAAGAAAGAACCAGGAGCTGAATTTGCCAGCAAATCCTCGAGTACGGATGGCTCCTCGAGAGTCCAATAAAGCGACAGACCCGGGTTGTGGCGGAGAGCCGCCTGAGTGGGCCGTGCCACCGAATTCTCCGTGGCTGATGCGCCGCCGGTGCGCTATTCGCATTGCTTTACCGCAGTTGTTACTCTTCCCAACATTAATATTGTCATTGCTGGAGTTGCTATGACCCCCTTGTGACGGGTTGTCACTCGCAGCCATCGGAAAAACAACAACGAAATTCACAAATTTGACAAACAAAAAAAAAAGAAAATAAGAACCGAATTGGATTGAGATTTCAATTCGGTTTTATGGGAAACTGTATTGAATTTGGATAATATTCCCAAATGGGTTCGCACGAAATATGATCCATCCAGCCTCTAGGTATGTTACCGCCTCCAACCCTTAACATTATATGATTTACTTTTATAATGACTAAAATTAAAGCCAGCACACTAAGCTTACTAAAACTAATTAAGAGGTAAATACCTAACAATTCCAATTAAGACATAACAAGGAGAGAAAAAAAGGTTAAAAAAAGAAGTTTAAGACGAGGAAAAAGATGATGCAGTCTGAAAAATGAAACCAGATCAAACTAATCGATAACCATACATAAATACACCCAGTATTCAGCCGAACACAACCTATAATAAAATAGAATCATAAATGTACCACAAGCTTTGAGTTAGATAAAAAGAATATTTATGGTGTACGAACTCAAGATTTTATCCGCAAGTGACATGCAAATATCAGGAGTCACATGATTCGTATACCTTCGTTTCGAAAAGAATATTGAATCGTAAAACAAACAAACAAACAAAAATATAGTTTACCAGTAAAAAGTTTATAAACACTAAATAACGGATAACATGAAAAAAAATGTTCACTCGAGCATTACAAATAAAATACCAAATTTTACCTCCGTTTCTCTCGACCCGGCCACTTTCGACCTAGGAGGTATCTTCAAGCCCGACTCAGTCACACACACGCACTCGCTGTAGAGGCTGGTCGGTTGGCTCTTGGTTCAAATTGAGACCCTTCAAGTTCATCTCCATGATAACGTCATCATCCACATCCATTGCATGAAAAGATAATGCTGAAAAAACAAAAGATCCCCAAAATTGAAGAAAAAACCCAGAAATTGGGCAAAATTAAATTTTCATAAACAGCAAAAGGAAGCAACAAATTTCCCAATTCTTTTCTATCCACACAAAAAATGCTAATAATTGCCTAATTTCATATCTAGGTTTTCTATATGAATTGGGGCTTTCAAAAACAATACAATTACTTACAATGTGGGGTGCTAAGGATGTTGAGATCGGCTGCGGTGGTGGTGGAGTGCAGTGGAGATGAAGCGGGGCCCTCCGATTTTGCCTAGCTGTTGGTGTTATCGACCATACACTAGGGTTTTTCAGGCTTGGTTATTTTAGGTGTTGGATCGGATGGGATGGGGGCGGACAGGATTGGCCGATTGACGGGGAATGAGGGCAACGGCGGAGAATGGCGAGCTCAGGAGAAGCGGAGAAGAAAATGACGGGATGAGGAGAAACGAAGAAAAAAATGACGGGGTCTGTGTGACAAAAATTTGGGACGCTATTATATTTATGGTATTTTAACATTTTTTTAATATAATCTCTCTTATCGGTTATAAAGAAATCGACGTAAAATATTTCAAACCACGTCAGTTTTTATAAGAACCGACGTGAAACCTTACTTATCAGTTCGGTGTATTTAAAAACCGACGTGAAAAACCTTAGACGTGAAATGTCCTTTTTGTAGTAGTGCTCGTTGCACGTAAGCGTACGTTCAACAAACATCGGAATCGCGCAGATACAGAACATTAAATTAACAGGGGAATAGTGTTAATGTAACTGAAAACTAAACCACCAATTCATCATAAGGTCCTGGCAAAGAAATATACTATTTTACCAACTCTTCTCCTCATCTCAATATAAAATTTACAGCCAATGCCATGCAAAAGAAACTGAATTGGAAATTAATAAAAACCACCTTTTAACTCTTGGCAAAACCGAATTCATTACTTTGTGTTCACTATGGAACAAAATTATGTCAAGCCATAGAGCATCGTATCAAGAAAAACACTTGATGTGATTAGAAAGATTGGTTCAACAACAAAAAAAAAAGAGTACTAACCTAGAATATGTGCTTGCCGAACTGATAGACCTCCAGAAAATTTTTGGCGACCTGATCAACCTACAGTACCATAAATAGTCACCGACTAAAAATTAGGATTTCTCTTATATGTTAAGTTAATATAAATTATAGAACTCTCGTTAATAATCATGGGCCAATAATAATACCATGCCTTTAGTCCGCCGCGACCCCATACCATAGCCCATATCAGCCCCCAGGGCCCAAGATCCTGTTAACCATAAAACCCAACTCTCAGTATCGAAATTTTATAATACCATTTACCTCATAAGAGCTCGCCGCCCCCATATAAGAGCTTGCCACTCTCATATAGGAGCCCGCCACTCCTACAAACAGCTCACCCTCCAATAGAAGAGATCGCACCTTCTAAAGGTAAGATCCTCTTATAAGTTTCAACAAAACCTGCATGCCCATCGAACTGAATATTTGATGTCGTATCATCTAGTCCCACACACCCACATTCTACTTGATTGAGGTAGGAAATCAAGTAGAATATAATCATATGTAACCCCTAAAGTCAATCCCACATACTTCTTGGCAAAAGCGCAAAAACCATCAAAAAATCAACCCAAAATTCCGAACATTAAATGTAATACTGACATGGTATCGGAAACGTGTCGCAGGCTTATTTCCTCGTAATATATTATTCTTGTGGGCCATAAAACGAAAGTCCCACAATTAACCCTACCAAACTTTGCGTCGCCCAAAACTACCCTGTCTTTTCATATTTACACTGCTTCCAACAGAAGCGTCTTTTCACCTTCTTTCCTTTGTATTTCAAAACAGCAAAAATAATTTTCCACCATTCTTATCTGCAAAAAACTTCAAATATTCTCCAACAAAAGTACGGTCATCCTCAAATCAAAAATTTAACTCAACGAGTTCATTACTTCTTGACACCATGCATAAGTCCCCATTGATTTTATCGACTTAATTTACTATTTCAGCACTATTTATTTTGTTTTAAATTTTTATATTCTGAACATATTTTTTTTCTTCCCCTTCCCCATTTTCTATCTCCATTACTTTTGATGTATGATAATTTTAGCTTCTTCCAACTCTGATTCTCAAAATCCCAATTCTCCTGTCCGCGATATGTCTTCTGAAATGGAATCTAAAGAAATCCCCTTGGTCCGACCAAATAAGAGAAAAAATATTATCGAACCCAGAACTGGCTTAGAGGATGAACCTATAGAGAGCCCCTCCTGGTACGAGCTAGAGCCTCAAACTAGATCCTTAGCCGAGGAGATCCCAGAAGCTATCCTCTTATCTCAACCACCAATACCTTCCTCCTCATCTAACCCCGACTTCTTCTTCTATAACCCTGTAACGATCGTACCCCCGTCTTCTCATGCCGAGATACCTCTTCTTTTGCGAGCTACCTAGGTGACTACCAAAAATCGATGGGTACTCTCAGATCAAAATCTGCTCGTGGTTTTCATTGAAAGCCTACACCTTCTAGACAACATCCGGTTCGTTCAGCCCGAGGCGGGAAAAATGACTCAGACCATCTCCCTTTAAACAGAATTACTGTCTTCGACGACCATAAAAGAGCAGGAATTAGATTTCTTATGCACCCCTTTCTAGTCGCCGCAACCGAAAAATATAAAGTCTCCGTACTTCAGATGGCCCCTAATTCCACTAGGTTCATAACCGTCTATATAATATTGTGTACATAATATAACATAGAGCTGTACATAGATTTATTTACTTTTGTTATATAATGAAAAACCATAAAGGTACCTTCTACCTTTCTTCGCATCAAAAGATGCATTTCCTGGTTCGCCCCTACAATGTCCACACATGGCGATCAAAATTTCTCTTCCACTCTTCTAGTGAGACCTGGCCAGTCTATACGGAATAGAAGGAAGCGTCGCCTCCTCCAGAGCCAGTTCCCACAGAGAAGAGACATCCCTCTCTTTATAAAAAGTATTCAAGTTTGCTCAAAGAATGGACCTTGTGATGTGATGAAACTCACCAAGTCAGAGAGGGTGTAATCTTTCGTGGGCCTCAGTCAGCGACCTCAGCAAATGACCAGGCTCGAATTCGGTAGGTTTAACACATTATAGATCCACCCACTTTTTTTTCTTACGTAAAACAAATAATAACCAATCTTTCTTTTCTGCGGAGAGCATTGTGTTTGCCAGTGGGTCCTCGAGCTCGGAGGGCACAACATTGGTATAACTAGACTCAACTCCTGTCATGACCTCCACAACTCCTACGATAAACATGGAAGAGGAGGTGGAGATCGCTCTTGCTGCCAGGGACAAGCCGTTGGAGATTGCTGATTCTGACGAGCAATTGTCCCTACATGCTTCAGTGGGCAAGGGTAAGAAGAAGCGAACTTCCACGATCAAGCCCGAGCTCGAACTGCACCCCCCTGTTAATTAACATGAATTTTTCTTGATTTTTGTTAGTATTTTAGTTCATTTTTGTTATTAATTTTGATATAAGTTGGATTGGTTAAGCATATTGTCGTATCTCCAGCTTATATTACCGTATTTTGATCATAAGTATTGAACTTTATGTTCACTACAGGTATTTAGAGGTATTTTGGTCTGGAGATAGTCAAGAGTGGGCTCGCGATTGGAGTTTTAATGAGATTGGGCCTCGATTTGATGATTTTACACCGATACTGTGTATGCTGTCCACACTGAGTTACGCAGTGTCAGTACTGTTTCAGAAATTAAGAGCCCTTGACCCGGAAAACAAGCAAGCCTAACTTCAACGCGCCTTTAAAAAGGATATAACTATATTAGGAGCATTTGGGGAGACTTGGGGAAGGGGAGAAGACCTTTCATTTGAAGGATTAGAAGAAAAGAGTTATTATTGGAAATCAAAATCAAGATACCTCTTTAAAGAAGGATTTGGTGAGAGAAAAGGAGACCATCATATCTTATAAAAGGGAGGCGTTGGAAAGGCAGAAAAAAAAAAGTCTAGCATCACGTTACCTCTCGGACCTCTTGGTTTGAAAACCCAAGAGTGTTCTTTATTTTTTTTCTATTTTTCAGTTTCAAATTCTAGTTTAGATCTTTGATAGTTCTTAGTTTTAATAGATCATAGATTAATTAGTTACGTAGATCTTAGTTTAATTATTCGTTCGAACACTGTTACTCTTTATCGTTAATTAGTAAGTTTTCAATTTCCTTCGCTTTTAATATTTGAATTTCTTGATTGCTTAGATTATGAATTTTTATTGCAATTGTGATATTCTTGATTCATATTGTTTTGGGTTTATGATATTGAATATGTTGATGATTGTTGGCTAAACTTTACGAGTCTAGTGCCTAAAATTATTTAGAACCATCTATTGGGATGATTTGGTTCTAAATCTACAAGTTGGGATTGACAACCCTAACTCGTAGGTTAAGGGTTCGATGAAATGCCAATAGGTCGTGGAGATGATTCTAGAGCACTAGAACCCTCATTTTTGTTAATCTTTTAAAAAGTTTTTAATTTCGAATTTAAATTCCCTGCTTAGTTTTATAAGCATTAGTTAAGTTCTTGCGTAGAGATTGACGCCCTCTTACCAAGATTGGTTTAAATTCATTACTTAGTTTTATATATTTTAGTTAAGTTCTTGCATAGAGATTGACGCTCTCTTTGCAAGATTAGTTTTTAAATTGCTCGTAGTTTAAATCATCATCGTAGTTCTTTTGAATGATCAAACAAAAACTCATTGTCCGCATGTTTATATAAGCTTTTTTTTAATTATCTTATTCGTGAAAACAAACACAAAAAGAACCTCCGACTAGTTTTCCTCGAGAGATTCGAATCGATTCAACTTGCCAACCTACAAGTGAACTCGTACTCTTGCGAGCAAACTTTTTAAGCTTGACAAACTTATATTTAAAAAGTAGGTGCAGAAAGTTCGAATCACCTATCCAAAACATCACCGTACTCAGGGAGCATCCATATTGGGCTCTCTAATTTCGAACAACGGTCTTCTGCGCTGCGACGACATCGACCAGTTTCAACCCTTCCTCCAAACACAGATGTTAACTCCAGATAAGAAATATCTGGCAACCCTCAAGATGGTAGAACAGGAAACCTTACTATCTCAGCATATTGCCCAGGTAATTATCCTCTTACCATTTCATATGTTAACATATTCTTAACCCATAACTCATATTTTCCATCTTTGTCAACACATCTCCAACCCATTGCAACCTCCATCTCCAGTTACCAACAAGCTATAGGCTTTGAAGGGGAAACTGCCGACCAATTGAAGAAAGCATGCGGTGAGCTGACTACCTAGGTCAACCATCAGACCAAGCAGCTATCTCTAATTCAAGGAGAGTTGGATGAAGCCTGACATCAATTAGAGGCTCAAATAGAAGAACTAAATGTTTCGAGGTACCAGCTAGAGACGATGAAAGCTGAGGTCGCCAGGCTTGCAAAGCAACAAGTTGAGTTGGATGGGCTACTGTAGGAGGAGGGCCTTTTGAAAGAAGAAGATAATGAAAAGGAGAAGGAGGTGTAGGCAGAACGTGAAAAGGGAATCAATGAAGGTCGTCTCACATTCTTAAGGAGTGAAGCGGGCCAACGGTTATTGTGGCTTACAGGACCAGTCTGCTTACGACCTACTGCCACACGACGACCTTTCTGTAGAAGGTGAGAAAAGGGGTGAAGCTATGCTTTAGGACAACCTTTGAGCGAGTCAAAACTCAACTCCAGGCTGCGGGGATGAACTTCGAGCTGGATGAGAAACAGTTGGAGGACGTCTACCTCCTTTCTAATTTTGGCGCGGTAATGTCAACCAGCCTCTTAAAGCTGCCTGGTGGACCCCATGTACAACTCAGGTGATAATGAAGGCCGGGATTAGTACCGAGCTTGAAATTTCCCTGGACGAGATGGTCCCCATTTCTTCCCCTTAATGTAATCTTCACCTCGTATATTTTATAATTCGACTTCTCCAATTTAATGAAATTTTATTTTCCCACATCAAACAATCTTCAACTCTCCATGAATAAATCGTGTTTTAGAAAAACTTACACCATCTGTCCCAAATCATCCTCTTAAGAATAACCTTATTACCATGAAACTTGTTAACCATGAATTGTCAACCAAAAACAAAACACCATATCACTTACCGACCTCATGGCATATTGACTTAAGCATCGCCTTATAACTATAAGACAACTCACCCTTATAGAGTTATACTACCATATTTGTGTCAACCTAATTAGCCAATTAAAAAAATCTCTGCTGACTACAAGAGTCAGCCCTATATATTATAAAATCTACCTCCGACCTAATCACAAGGTGATCGAAAGAAATCACCATAAACAGAACCATAGTGAATCAAAACCATATTAAATTATAAGTGACCAAGAGAAATACTCAGTCCCCCATGTTAAAATAACGCGAGCAAAGTAAAAAAACTAGTCACATCAACATATAATCAAATAACTAAAGAGTACACCAACAAAACATATCTACGTAGACATCAACATATAAACAAAAGTATCTGCTCAATACAATGGAGAAAATGTTAATCAAACACATTCTCATAGTCACACAACCAACTAAGTAAGAAATATGTTAAACTAACATATTCGCAAACACAAAATCAAAGTTCGCAAAGAACGTGTTAATCAAACATATTATTCATAAATTGAATCAAGTGTTAACCTTTTCCCATAACCACAAAACCTTATTCAACCATAAACCATACCATAAACCATCGCAAACCTCAAAAAAGTGTCATCCCATAACCATAACAACCATATCCATAAACCATCAACCATAAGCCATCGCCGACCTCATAAAAGCGTCAGCCCATAACCATAAAAACCATATCCATAAACCATAAACCATAAACCATCGCCAACCTCATAAAACCGTCAGCCCATAACCATAAAAACCATACCCATGAATCCATAAACCCATAAACAATCATCGACCTAATAAAAGCATCAGCCCATAACCATAAAAACCATATCCATGAATCCATAAACAACTCCGACCTCGTAAAAGCATCAGCCCATAACAGTAAAAACCATATCCATGAATCCATAAACCATCGTAATACCATAAGAATCATCCTTTATATATCGCTGATCTTGTTGATGGTTGATATCGTCTCGAAGACCACAAGGAAATAACCAAGCTGAGATAATTCAGGTAACTTGGAAAACCCACTTGATAGAGCTAGGTCGCACCGTCTACCGGCGTTGAGTACTGATGCTGAGCAGGAATGGACGAGCTGTCAGAGGCTTTCGAGAGGATGCCGACACCCGTCGAGCATCCTGCCGAGCTGGGGCTCCCTCTGCCAAGCTGGATAGCATCGTCGGCCAATCTCCATCGACCGATAGGCAACGACGCAGAGCTGCGAGCTGAGATGCATCAGTGGTAGGTCACCGTCGACCGACGCAGAGCATTGACGTCGATACCTACTGTGACTTGCCGAGCATCCCCACTGAGCTTGGGCTGCCGAGCTGTCGAGAGCTCCCTGAGACCTACCGAGCATCCCTGTCAAGCTACCAAGAGCTCTCATGCAGGCTGCCGAGACCTTCCAAACATCTATGCCGAGCTGGAACTGTCAAGCTGCCGAGAGCTCCCGCGCAGGCTGCCAAGACCTGCCAAGCATCCCCGCCAAGATGGAACTGCCGAGCTGGACAGCACTGTCGGCTAGTCACCATCGACCAACGACGAGCAGCAACGTGTGCTACCGACTACCGAGCTGAGTTGCATTCGTGGCCAATTATCATCGACCGATGTAGAGCATCGACGTCGAGACTTTCCGAGCATCCCCGCCGAGCCAGGGCTGCCAAGATGCCGAAAGCTCCCGCGCAGGCTGTCGACACCTGTCGAGCATCCCCGCTAAGATGGGGCTGCCGAACTACCGAGAGCTCTCACTCAGGCTACCAAGACCTACCGAACATCTATGCCGAGTTAGAACTGTCAAACTGCCGAGAGCTCCCACGCAGGCTACCAAGACATGTCGAGCTAGATAGCACCGTCGGCCAGTCTCCATCGATCGACGCCGGGCAGCGATGCAGAGCTACCGAGCTGAGCTTCCCAGTTGCTGGGCTGAGCTACGTCGATTACCGATCAACGTTAACCGACGCAGAGCATCGACACTGAAACCTGCTGAGACTTGCCGAGCATCCCTACCGAGCTTGGGCTGATGAGCTGTCGAGAGCTCCCCTCCGAGCTGCCAAGAGCTCCCTTGTAAGTTACCGAGACCTGTCGAGCATCTATGCCAAGATGGAACTATTGAGCTATCGAGAGCTCCTGCGCAGGCTGCCGAGACTTGACGAGCATCCCCACCAAGCTGGAATTGCCGAGCTACCAAGCAGGGACCGCCGAGCTAGACAGCACCATTGGCCAGTCACCGTCGACTTATGCTGGGCAGTGACGCCGAGCTGAACTACCGACTGTTGAGCTGAGCTGCATTGGTGGCTGGTCATCGTTGACCGATGCAGTGCATTGACGCCGAGACCTACCGAGCATCCCCGCCGAGCTGGGGCTGCCAAGTTGCCGAGAGCTCTCACGTAGACTACTGAGACCTGCCGAGCATCTATGCTGAGCTGGAAGTCGAGCTGCCGAGATCTTCCGCACAGGCTGTCTAGACTTGCCGAGCTGCCGAGCAGGAACCGCCGAGCTGCGAGCAGGATGTGCTCCCCCGACGCGTGCTCAGCATACCCAATTATCATTCCTGGTCACTTGTCGAGCTAGAAATGCTGAGTTGAAGTGCTAGACCAGCATCTCAAGACTCGGTCGGTGAGTAAAATAGCTGAGGTCGACACTAAGGCGGGGAAAAATAGTTGAGGTCGGCACATAAGGCGATGGAAATGTGAGCAGGAAATTGATGAAATAGTAGAAAAGAGACAGGTGTCCAACTAGGGTTTTAAGAGAAAACTATAAATAGCCTCTCTAAGAGAGTGAGAAGGATCCCGATTTTCTAGAAAGAAAAATACATAGAAAGTTTGAGAGAGAGAAATCTTGTATTCAGAAATCCAGCACTTGTAAAAGGATTCGGACGAGGCCGATCTGACCAGAATTTAAGGAATAAAAGCCAAGTACTTTTTCCTACTCGTTTTCTGATAGTTTATTGCTGCTCCCTTTGTTGTTTTTGTGTTAAAACTGCTTAGGCTACTCTTAGTCTAAACACTTCTTTTTATTAACACATGAGTGTAAAATCATGAGCTGCTGCAACACATTCGAGAAGGAGCCATTGCACATGAGAATTAAAATACTTTGGAAGATAAACTAACATCTTTAATGAATGTGAAAAATATTAATATGTGGTATTGATTCTATTGTGTCATTTTGATTTATTATAGCATGAAAAGTAATAATTTTTTTTTTCATTTCTATTTTTTTCTTCCTTTGTAATGTAACTTTATATTTAGAACACGGTTGGAAAGTGTCATGGGTCATAGTTTTTAGGTTTTTATTTTATAGTTGTTATTTGTTTTATGATATTCGGTATAATAATCGACATGATAGTCAGCAGACATAAACTGCACATACTTAACAAAAGAGAGTTCGCATAATAGTCGACATGATACTAGGCAGGCATATAAACTACACATACTTAACAAAAGATAGTTCGCATGAATGATAGTCAACTCAAACTTACATACATTACAAAATGTCAATGATATCATCATCTTAAATTAATATTATCTTGAAATAATAACTCCATGGCATACTCGTCCTAAAGCAATCGCACAAGGTATGGTAAACTTTCAATCACATGCACTTGCAAGTGTCTCCATGAATCGTATGGTCATCATGCTATGTTGAGGAATTAGTTCTTGGCAATAATTCCTATTTTGTTATTTGCCTTTCTTGGGCACAAAAATAAGTTAGGAAACTAGATTTAGGAACATATTGTGTTTTCTAGTTTATGTTTAAGACTTTATTAGTTTCCTAAATTGTGTTTAGGATTTTTTTTAGGTATTTACCAAGTTTAGAAATTCATGTGTGTCTATTTAAGACAAGGATTCCTAAAGCTTGGGATCGATCTTTACGCACGGGATTTTAGAGAGAAGATCAACGCAAGACGCACGGCAAGGACTGAATAACACGAAGAACTACTTGGAGCCATTGATCGTGATTAACAAGCTCTTCGAAGTTGCGTGACCGACAGAGAAGATCTTGCCATTCCGGCAACAAGTATTTAGTATCAAGTTTATTGATATTTAGTTTTCATATATTACTTTATATTTTTGTATTGAGCGTGAACAAGAAAGTAATATAGTTTTCGGGTTTGTACACCCAAGGTCACAAGTAATTTTACTTGTGAACTGAATTTGTTATATCGTGTTCTTATCATTTTATTCCGCTGCATATTTTATATTTTACTCTGGTCGATGTTGCTAACCAGTGTTGTTAAATAGTGACTAACAACATCGTAAAACTGTGACTTATTTTCAAAACCATAGACCTTCAAATTTTACAATTGGCATCTAGAGCGGGTTACTTAACCTTTTAAGTACTGATCCTTATTTGTCTAGGTACTATGGATACTCCGAGGAAGAAGAGCATGGTTGCTACAGAGGATGTCAATGATGCCGAGTCAACTGAACCTGATCCATCCTTATTTACCAATGTTGTGTGGGACGACGACATCCATGTTGGTATCCTTGAAACCAACATCGTGTGCCTGAATGCAGAAACAACTGATTATCAAAAGGAATACGAGCAACTAAGTGTTGACCACCAGAAATTATTTGTCAGTTGGGGAAAACAGGTACTCAAAGTCAAGGATCTTAATATTGAGGTGGATAAACTGACTCAGAAAAAGGATGACCAACTAAATATAATTATCCAATTGGAGTCATCCCTCGCCAAAAAGGATGATGAGCTAGAACGAGTAAAGACTGAGTTGAAGAAGGTCCAAGAAACCCTCACAAACCTCAACAAGGGAAAGGCCAAGGTGGATGAGATTCTGGAATTGCGTATCCCGGATTGTTCAAAACACGGGATTGGATACAAGCATGTTCAAAAGCCAATTTCAAGTCAAAAGGTGAAGTCGACCAAACGCCACAAGAGAAGAAGAAGACAATACGTGTGCCATCACTGTGGTGAACCAGGTCACATACGACCATGCTGCTGGAAGCTTGTTGGCAAGCAAACTCATTTTAAAAGGTTAAAGCTGACTGCAGAATCCCATGTTGGTTCCCGTGTTACCAACATCAATACCAACACCAGGTTCAAACAAGTTTGGGTCAAGAAAACTGATATCAAGTGCAACATGATTTGTACCTCCCTGAAATCCCACGTCCCTGGAGCCTGGTACTTCGACAGTGGATGCTCTAAGCACATGACCGGCTCGGAAGATCTCCTCTCGAATATTGTCAAGTTTCAAGGAGGAAAGATTAAGTATGGTGGAGGTTCAAATGGCCAAATAATTGGCCAAGGAACCCTTAATGTACTTGTTATTGCAAAGCTTGAGAATGTGTTGCTGGTTAAAGGTATAACGGCGAACTTGATAAGTATTAGCCAATTGTGCGATGGTGGTTTCAATGTTAAGTTCACTCGTGAAAGATGCGAAGTTTATGACGAAGGCAATGCATGTATTCTCATTGGTTAGAGGACCTCAGATAATTGCTATCAAATCAATGGTGATGTGTTCTGCAAGCTGTCTCAATTGAGTGATGCCGAGGTGTGGCATCAAAAGCTCGGACATGTCAATTACAAGATGATGGAAAGCTTGGTCAAAAAGGATGTTGTGATCGGACTACCTAAGCTCAACACAAAAAAAATTCCAGTTTGCAAGGCATGCCAGAAAGGTAAGAAAGTTAGGGTGCCACATCCAACAGTACAAAGTCTCACTACCTCATATTGTTTCGAACTCTTTCATATGAACCTTTTGGGACCACTTGAAGTTGAGAGCCTTGGTGGTAAAAGGTATGTTCTTGTGCTTGTAGATGATTTTTCCCGCTTTACTTGGGTAGAGTTTTTAAAATAAAAATCTGAGACTTTCGAAGCATTTAAAAGACTTGCAAAAAGGTTGTGTGTAAGTTTTGGTGTGAGTATAGGTAGAATAAGGTCTGGTCATGGAAATTTTTTTGAGAATGAATCCTTTTCAAAATATTGTTCAAAAGTTGGTATAACTCATGAGTTTTCTTCACCCATCATCCCCCAACAAAATAGGATTGTCGAACGCAAAAATAGATCTCTCATAGAAATAACTAGGTCTATGCTTATTTCAAATGGGGTTGCTAAACGATTTTGGGCAGAAGCAATGAACACTGCATGACATATAATTAATAGGGTGTATTTTAGACCAAGATCTTGTGTTACTCCCTATGAATTATTGATGGATAAAAAGCCAAATTTGAGTGATTTTCATATTTTTGGGTGCATTTGTTATGTGTTAAATGATAGAAATCATCTTGCTTCAAAGATTGATAAATGTGTTTTCATGGGATACTCTCGAAATAGTCATGCATATAGAGTGTTTAATCTTAGAACGTGTTGCATGATTGAGTCGGTTAACGTCAAGTTTGATGATTTGATGAGTTGTTTTAAACCTATTGAGGAGGATGATCTGGTTTATGATCAAAATACTCAAAATAATGTCACACTTCCTGTAGATGAAAGTGCAGGTATTGAAAACAGAGATGCAAGTGCTGAACTCAGAGATTTGAGTATTGTTGGTAACAATGTTGATACGGGGATAACAACATCAGAACCAACATCAACTCCAGCCGCCGCATAATCAGATTCTGATCCGAGTGTGGAAAGTCCAGCTGAACCCATTGATTTACATCAGAGAAATATTCCCTCAAGAATTCAGAAGAATCATCCTATGAGCCAAATCATTGGAGATCTCAATGAAATAACTACAAGAAAGCGACAAAGAAATTTCAAAGAGATAGTAAGATTTGTTTGCTTGTTTACTAATTGTTCTAAGACTCGAGAATCTTTGTCTCTTTCCAAAACAAAGCCCAAGCGAGTAGAGGATGCTCTTAAAGCCGAGTATATTGTATCTAGAAGTGCTTGTACACAGTTATTGTGGATGAACCAAATGATAGAGGACTACGGTCTACATAGAAGAACATTGACTTTGCTCTGTGATAATTCCAGTGTCATTGATATCTCTAAAAATTCGGTCCAGCTTTCTTGAATCAAACACATTGACATAAGGTACCACTTTATTCGAGACTTGGTTGAGAGGAAGATAGTTAACCTTGAGCATATAGGGACAGATAATCAGCTAGCTGACATCTTCACGAAGGCATTAGATTTTGAGACCTTCTCTCGTTTGAGAAGAGATCTCGGTATGTGCATTGTCTAACCAATGTTGGTTTGTGATGTTGTGACACCCCTTATCAACATCAGTCACAACATCTGTATAATTTTGCATGTATTTTTACCTTTCTTTTCATACATGATTCTAATGCATTGAGTTTGATTGAAAGTGCGATAAGGTCCGGTGTTGTAATGAAAGTGATGACAAAAAGGACCAACCTCTTCAATTAGGTGATTGTGGGACTTACCGGCAGAAACTGGTTTTGTCCCAGGTCCAAAAACAAGAGGTGTTTAACAGTAATTGTTGAAGATTAAAAGATTTAAATCCCTTCAAGGATGAAGAAAATATGGACTCAAAATGCTCCAATCTTTAAAAAATCACCTTCTTGAGAGATCTTGACGTAGTCATTAACTTGGGTTAAGGGGTAAATTTCCATTGACTTCACCTAAGGCAATGTTGGTTCATAATATTGTTAGTAATATAAAGCAACATTAGATCAAGTCACTGAAATCTGAATATGTTTTTGTATAATCTTTTAGGTCATGAGTTTTAGGCATCCCGTAGGACATTCATACTTTGTGAAGATGCCATCTTGCTGTGCGTTTTGTTTCTTGTGTTTTTTTGTCTATCTTAAAAACTCTTAATTTTGTTTTGAAAGGAGCTAACCAAGTGTTTCAGTGGTGTTATAATCGGAGGATTGGACAGGTAATAAGAGGTTGATTTGGCGAGTGAAAAATTGCTTCGCAAAGAATTTGTTCAACTATGGTGATGGTTTATAAAAATCTAGCTCTATCTCGATTTTAATTTGTAGTTGGGATTTGTGATTTTTACACTCCAAATAAGAGATAGTGAGCTGTTTAAGCATAGGGATCGTGTGTCTTATTTTGAGAAAGAGTGGGGAGTTATTTTTTAACTTTACTTTATTCATCCCCTTCTTTTATCTACTGCTTACGAATTTTTCATATTGACAAAGTTAAGGTTTTTACTTTTTCTTTCTCTCAATTTTACTGCCTACGACACTCGATTTTGTGTTTGTGGTTGTTTCTAATTCTCTTGTAGAATGTCAAATTCACCATCACACAGCAAAGCTCAAGAGACAAGTTGTCAATAGTTGCCTCCGACCACTCTGCTAGCTCTGATGAGGCTCCGTCTCAAGCCGTCGAGATTGAAAACATGAAACCAATCTCCACGAGTTTCTTGGTGAGTGAAGCTGAGGAGCTGTTCTTGGGATTTCAAAACCGGGGCTTGATTGATGAGCGTTGAATCCCCCGTTGGTGTTTTCGTGAATTAGACTCTGATTACCTTGTTTAGGCACCGAGGCACCTCTTCGAGCTGGTGTCATGTCTGATGTTGGTTCTAGTATTCCCAACATCAGTACCAACATGGTTCATTTTTCTGCTCCGTTTGTTCTAGCCCAGATTACTTTGTTTGGTAACCAGTTTGCACAGCACCAGGCGCTTCGGGACTCGTTTGTTGAGGTCTTTTTGCTTTCCGAACAAAAAGGGGGAGAAAAAGACGCTGCTGTGAATTCATTTTTGTTTGTCTTAAATAATGTTTGCTTCATTTAGGGGGAGTTTCTAATTTAAGGTGAGCTTCTAATTCAGTGGGATTTTTTAGTCTTTTGATTATTTTCATGCATCTTGGGTATTTTGTCCAAAAAGGCAAAAGGGGGAGATTGTTGAGGAATTAATTCTTGGCAATAATTTCTATTTTGTTATTTGCCTTTCTTGGGCACAAAAATAAGTTAGGAAACTAGATTTAGGAATATATTATGTTTTCTAGTTTATGTTTAAGACTTTATTAGTTTTCTAGATTGTGTTTAGGATTTCTTTTAGGTATTTACCAAGTTTAGGAATTCATGTGTGTCTATTTAAGACAAGGATTCCTAAATCTTGGGATCGATCTTTACGCACGGGATTTTAGAGAGAAGATCAACGCAAGACGCACGACAATGACTGAATAACACGAAGAACTACTTGGAGCCATTGATCGTGATTAACAAGATCTTCGAAGTTGCGTGACCGACAGAGCAGATCTTGCCATTCCGGCAACAAGTATTTAGTATCAAGTTTATTGATATTTAGTTTTCATATATTACTTTATATTTTTGTATTGAGCGTGAACAAGAAAGTAATATAGTTTTCGGGTTTGTACACCCAAGTTCACAAGTACTTTTACTTGTGAACTGAATTTGTTATATCGTGTTCTTATCATTTTATTCCGCTGCATATTTTATATTTTACTCTGGTCGATGTTGCTAACCAGTGTTGTTAAACATTGACTAACAACATCGTAAAACTGTGACTTATTTTTAAAACCATAGACCTTCAAATTTTACATGCTACAATCATCTGAGTTTACTTGTTGTGGAACATTCTGAAAAATCTCCAATGTCTAATTTTCTTTCACATCCATGGGGCTAGTAAAAAATGTCACAATCCTGCCTTCTCACAAAACATTTGAATCATTGAACATAACTAGTCAAACACTAGATGTCTACTCTACCTCGACCTCACTGTCTGTGCTAGAAAATCATATACCTTCATTGTTTGGTAGTTAAAACCAAGATCTAATATACAAGTGATTATTATTCAAATTAGAGGCACAATACACTTGTTGCAGTCTGCCCATTCTTTGCCTTAGACACCAGGGACATGGGGGTATCAACACAAACGGTAGCCCATGAAAATTTTCCCAATCATCAGTAACTTCTTAGACTCACTAATAATGTTTTTAATTTGTCTAACAACTGAAATTTTCCTTTGCTGCCAAAATCAGAGGAAGGAGATTGTGATGAAGATAGTTATGATTTTAATAGATCGAAAATTGTAATAAAAATAGTTATGATTGATATGGAGAGAGGGCACATACCTAGAACAAAATTATTCATGCATGTTAGTAGGAACATCTATCTGGCTATTTAACTATTGTGAAGCATTAAATTTGTCAAAGCATCTATTTGATGAATTTGTTACAAATAATTCCATAATTATTAATAAAATATTAATATGAACATAATAAAAATATTACTTCATCTCCAAGCCATGCATTAGATGGGACAAGAGCCACCTCTATGTGAAAGATGCAGATGCACCCAAGCCGCGTGTGCAATGTACAGGAGCAGCTATGCGCGTGAACAAGCTTCACTAGAAGCCAAAGCAGTGCTACAATCCAAAAACAACGGCTAGGGACAGCTGCACTAAGATACAAAACAGCCACAACGGAGGATCATAGTGACACTTGTGATGATTTGGACGGCTATGATGAGAACAAAACAGCTGGCATGCAACACCTGAACCTAAAACCCTAGCAGTAAGTCTATATATGGAATTTATGTGTGTAGCTTTATATATAGCAAATACCTGCTAGTATATCTAAGCTCTACAATTAATGGAGTTCATTTTTATCCTTTCTATAATCCTTCGGCATTTAAAATTTTCCTTTCATGTCACTATCATGGTTTCTTTTCATGGTACCAGAGCCATATGATCCTATAAATCTTAAGTCTTCGTTCATTTTATCACCATGTTTGATACAACAACCTCTAACACACATAACAATGTCACAAACGAACAAACACCACTCATTCAACCAAACAGCCAGCTTATTTCTACCAAGATTGATGAATCAAACTTTCTTATTTGGAAACAATAAGTTAATACAAACATAAGAGGATATGGTGTTGAGGGATTCATCAATGGAACCACAGTAGCTCAAGAAAAATTCGTTCTTGATGAACAAGCAGGGCAAACCATGCCAAATCCGCCAAATCCTGAATATCTGCAATGCATGAGACAAGATCAGCTCCTAGCTTCTTGGCTATTGTCTTCTCTGTCTGAAGAAATAATGATCCTAATGGTTGGATTGAACACTGCAAAAGAGATTTGGGAAGCTTTAGAAGCCAACTTTTCAAGCCAATCATCTTCCAAAATCATGCAATACAAATTGAAGCTGCAGAAACTAAAGAAAGGAACTTTATCAATGAGAGAATACATTAAACAAGGTGAAAGGTTGTTGTGATCTTCATGCTGTTATTGGAGAAAAGGTCTCTGAATAAAATCAGATTCTTCACATACTTACTGGTCTAAGACCATAGTATGATTAAGTTGTTGTGAATATCACATCAAGATATCCTCGTCACACCCTTTCTGAGGTTCACTCTTTGCTGCTGACCTATGAATCAAGGTTTGAGAGGAATCAAGGATCTATTGTCAATTCCGAAGGATCCCAGCACTTTGCTAATACAGTGACTCAGAGCAATAGAGGATTTAATTCAAATTTCAGCCAAGGAAGAGGATGAAGGTACAACAACCAATCTGCAAGAGGTAGAAATGGCATTAGAGGAAGAGGGAGAGGAAGAAACCAAGGCAATAGACCTCTGTGCCAAATTTGTCAAGGAGCCAACCACACAGCTGATAAATATTGGTATATGTATGAAAATCAAAGAAACAATAGTTCTTCTTCTCATCAAGGTGGTTAGTATACTGCAAAGAAAAATCCTTCCCTCAATTTTGTTCAAATGCCAGGACAGAACAGTTACTCAGATGTTGGATCAGAGATGAGTTGGTTTCCTGATTCAGAAGCTTCAAACCATGTGACAAATGAGTTGGAAAACTTCAACATTGCATCAGAGTATCATGGGAACAGTAAACTGCAGAAGGGAAATGGTTGGTAATTCTTTTATCAGAAACTCTGATAAGTTCATTAATTCTAAAACTTTCATTCTAAAAAATCTTCTTCATGTTCCCAATATCACTAGAAACCTTTTATCTGTTTCAGAATTTGCTAAGGACAAAAGAGTATATTTTTGAGTTCCATCCCTCTATTGTCTTGTCAAGGATCTAGCTACTCAAGAAATTCTGCTCAAGGGTATCCTTATGGAAGAATTGTACCAGTTCAACCTCCAAAGCCACAAGATTGAAAATAAAGACTCTGCAAATTTTGTTTCTCAGCCTTTTTGCTTTTCTGTCAAAATAAACAAGTGCTCCAGTCTTGATATCTGGCATCAAAGACCTGGACACACAAACTTATATAATGTTGAAAGAGCTCTTAAGCATTGTAATATACCTTTACAAATCAATAAAGATTTCCAATTTGTGCCAATCTTGTGCAGTTGCAAAAAGTCATCAATTACCTTTCAATAACTATGATTCTGTTTATAATGCTCCTTTTGATCTCATTCATACTGATTTATGGGGTCCATGTCATGTTAAAATTGCTAATGGTTGTAGATATTATGTGAGATTTATTGATCATCATTCCAGATTTACCTGGATATTTGAAAATCAGTTTAGTAAAAGAATCAAGATGGTTCAAAGTGATGGTGGAGGTGAGTATATTGGGCTTAGAAAGTTTTTCCAAGAAAATGGTATAGCACACAGAATGTTTTATTCCTATACATCTCAAAAAAATGGGCTTGAAGAAAGAAGACATAAAGATATTGTGAATATGGGATTGTCCTTGCTAGCTCAGTCAATTTTGCCTCTGAATTTTTGGGGAGATGCATTTGTCACTGCCACCTATCTGTTGAATAGAGTCCTTAGCAAGACACTCCAGTTTAAAACTCAACTTGAGGTGCTTTATGGTCACAAACCTGATTACAGTAGATTGAAAGTGTTTGGATGTTTTTGCTACCCTCATCTCAAGCCCTATAATACACACAAGATGGAGTATAGATCATATACTGGGGTATTTCTTAGATACAACAACCAATACAAGGGGTACAAAGTGCTATTACCAGATAAGAGAATCATAATCACTAGACATGTGGTTTTTAATGAAAGGAGATTCCCTTACAAGGAGAAAGTGGATATGCAGAAAGTGGTGTGTCCTAGTGATCCTTTAGTTATTCCAATCATTCCCACAACAATCAACCAAGAAAGTCTAAGAATAAATTCTGGAGTAAGTAAAAACATCACAGAAAGTAGCTCTCCTAATCACAATTCAGTTGATCAGCATTTTTCAAACGGTCATCATTCATCAGCATCAAGTAGTACCTCATCCTTTGGCAATAATTCTGCCAACTCGGAAGGTAGTATTCTATCTATACCACTTGTTGTTCATCTTCCCCCTATAGATGATAATTCAGGCAATTCAGCGCCTCATGCTTCTCAGGGACATCCTATGATTACCAGATCAGATAAGAGAGTTTACAAGCCTAAAGTGTATAATGTCTCTATGGCAAAGGAGAATGAGCCTTTCTCTCTTAATGAGGCTCTAAGTACTGTAAAATGGAGAATATCAATGCTAGAAGGAGATAGATGCCTTAACAAGGAATAAAACTGCAATTGGTTGACTTACCAAAGGACAAGAACATTGTTGACAGCAAGTGGATATTCAAGATTAAAAGAGATGAAGATGGAAAGGTTTCTAAGTATAAGGCAAGGTTGGTGGCTCAAGGATATTCTCAAATGCCTGGATTTGATTTTTAAGAGACTTTTAGCCCTTTGGTGAAACATAGCACCATAAGGATTATGCTCACCTTGGCAGTCAACTATTCTTAGAGGATTAGGCAGTTGGATGTGAGTAATGCTTTCATGAATGGTGAACTGAGTGAGGAGATATACATGGAGCAGCCACCAGGATCTGAAAAAAGAATCAATCAAATGGTTTGCAAACTGTCCAAATCTCTGTATGGAATAAAACAAGCCTCAAGGGCATGGTTCAGTAAAGTCAAATCAGTGTTGATCATAATGGGATTTAGGGATTCCAGGGCAGATTGTTCATTGTTCGACAGAATCAAAGGAAATTATTGTCTTTTTATGTTGATCTATGTTGATGATATATTTGTTACAAGATCAAATCCCATGTTGATTGATCAATTTGTTGAGCTTTTTGGCAAGAAATTCTCCATTAAGGACCTTGGACAAATGAGTCACTTTCTTGGAATTGAAATCACTAGAACATATGAAGGAATACACTTGTGTCAAGAAAAATATATCAAGGAGCTTCTTGAGAGGTGTAAAATGGAGTCAGAAAATCCTAATCCTACTCCAATGGTATCTTCATTGTAGCTGTCCAAACATCAAGGCATGACTACAGTAGATGGAACCATGTATAGGACACTACAAAAAAAAAAAAAAATGATGTATGCTGATGGGCAGATCTGTCAGCAATCGATTGCTGACGGGCGCTGAATGCTGACGACATTAACGTACCCGTCAGAAAATACTGACGGCATGCTGATGGGTGGCGCCCCTCAGCAATACTTCCCGTCAGTATTTTCCCTTTTTTTATTTTATAAATGCTGACGAGCCGGCCTGTCAGTATTTTTAAAATATTATAAAAAAAATGGGCGGGCCTATCCCAGCTCGCCGGAGCCCAACCCACAACCCAACCTGTGGTGATTTAATTCCCCACATGTGGCATGGGTGGGATTCGAACCCCGGATCTCTTGCAAATAGATGAGCTGTGTTACCGTCTCGCCAAGTCGATTACATGTGAGAGATTATATACTTTTAATATATATTAGATATATAAATTAAGTTATAAATTATAAATATAATTAATTATATTATATTTATAAATGTAGATTTTATTTATGAATAATAATATAAAATTGCATAATATTATTATAAATATATTAATAAATATATATATATATATATATATATATATATATATTATAAATGCAATTATTTGTAAATAATTATAAATATATATTATTTATAAATAATTATAAATTTATATTATTTGAAATATATATTTATTATATATTGTATATAAATAATAATATATTATTATTATAAATATATAATTATTATATTATGTTTATAAATGTATAATTTATATTATATTATATTTATAAATAATTAATATAATTATATATTTTATTTTATAAATAATTAATTAAATTATAAATATATAATATTATTTTATATGTATTTTATTTATAATATTATAAATTATATTTTAAATAAATTGCTGACGGATTGCCCGTTAGCATTGTTTTTTTATTTTTATTTAATAATTCTGATGGGTTTAGGCCGTCAGCGTATATATTTTTGATTTTTTAAAATTAAAAATTATATGCTGACGGTTAAGGCCGTCAGCATATATATATATTTTTTTTTGTTTTTTTAAATTAAAAATTATATCCTGACGGGTTAGCCCGTCAGGATAATTAAGCGGGATAAATTCCCGCTCTTTCTCTGACGGGCTGCTGACGGGTATATTTGCTGACGGCCTTGCCCGTCAGCAAACCTGCCAGGAAGCTTTTCCGATAGTAAACCCGCCAGTAATGCTGACGGTCTTTCACCCGTCAGCATTTCCGTCAGTATATCCGGATTTTTTTGTAGTGGGAGCATTGTTGGAGCATTGCAATATATAACTTTGGCAAGGCTTGAATTGTGTTATAGTGTAAATAAGGTTTGCCAATACATGTCAGCTCCTTTGGAAACATATTGGAAGGCTGTAAAGAGAATTTTGAGATACTTGGATGGAACAAAGAATTATGGCCTGAACATAAGAAAGTCATCACATCTCAATCTAAGTGCTTTTTCTGACTCTGATTGGGGAGCTGATGTGGATGATAGGAGATCAACCACATGATATGGTGTTTACTTTGGAAATATCTTGATATCATGGTGTTCAAGAAAACAGCCCTTAGTCTCAAGATCTAGCACAGAAGCAGAATACAAAAGTTTAGCCAATTCTGCATGTGAAGTGACTTGGATCATCTCATTACTTGAACAAATAGGACTATCTCCTCATAAGGTGCCTTTGATTTGGGTTGGTAATCTGAGTGCAATAACTTTAGCCTTCAATCCCATCCTGCATGCTAGAATAAAACATGTTGCACTTGATTATCATTTTGTCAGGGAAAAGAGTGCTGCTAGAAAATTGAGTGTACAACATATTCCTGCTTATGAACAAATAGCAGATGTTCTGACCAAACCTCTATCCTTGCAATTCTTCTTGAAGCTAAGGAACAAACTTAATATAACAAGTAGAAGCACGATCGAATTGAGGGGGGAGTGTGAAAGATGCAGGTGCATCCGAGCCGCGTGTGCAATGTACATGAGAAGCTATGCGCATGAACCAACTTCACTACAAGCCAAATCAGTGCTACAATCCAAAAACAACGGCTAAAGACAGCTACACAAAGATACAAACCAGCCACAACAGATGCATGGATCATAGTGACACCTGTGATGATTTAGACGGCTATGATGAGAGAAAAACAGTTGGCATGCAGCACCTAAACCTAAAACCCTAGAAGTAGGTCTATATACGGAATGTATGTGTGTAGCTTTCGATATAACAAATACCTGCTTGTATATTTAAGCTCTACAATTAATGGAGTTCAGTTTTATCCTTTCTATAATGTTTCAGTATTTAAACTTTTCCTTTAATGTCACTATCATGGTTTCTTTTCACTCTCATCCATAAGAAAACTGTCATCCACGAATAGCAGTACCATGCACCTAGTTTTTATAAAAGTTGGATAATTACTTCAAAATAATTCTTTAAGAGAATTAAAAAAAACATTTCATTGATTTGTTAAAGTTATTTACCCTTCTTGTACATACCGTCTCACGTTCCACCAATGGTTAAAACACTATATGAAGGATTCTAGGTAATCCCCCACAGGATTGTACAATGTTCGATAAAGTGACATAAAATACCCGTGAAATTATTGGGGTTGCTATCAACCTTCTTCCCTTATTATTAAGATGTGATGATCGAGATATGTGTAAGGTTCTAAGATAAGCTTGCTCTTATTTTTTATTCTCTTAGAAAGACTCTTATGTGTGATTTCATTCTTCTATTTCATTTTCCTAACCTTTGCATTTAGGTGGTCAGATGCTTGGTCGATAGGAAGGTCAAGCTAGCATTGAGGTGGTTCTCAGCGGAGACATGGTTGAAATTATTATTTTCTCTCTTTTTATTAACCTTTGTTGCAGCCTTATCTGCTTCTAGGTGGTGGAAGGCTTGGTCGGTAGTGCTGATAGGATGGTCGAGCTGGTATTCGAGTGGGTTGGCAGAAGAGGAAACATGGTCAGTAATAGGGTTGAGAGAATGGTCGACATGCTTTTGTTCTGACATTTTCACCTCATGATGGATGATAGGGTAGAGAGTAGGGGAAAAATCCTTGTCGACAACATTAGGTTCAGGTTCGACAACAAATTTTTTTTGGGATAATGGAGATCGAAAAAGAGAGTGATGCCACAGATCGAGTATTGTGATTAGTTTGAATTTTTTTTGCCATTTTCTCTGACTAGGAAATCTTCTCATCCTTCTCTAAGATCTTAACATGATCATCTTTCTCCGACTCTGCTATCTTCACTTCATTCTAAACCTGCTCATCATTCTCTTGCTAGGGTATGTTCATTTCATTCTCATTAAACTACTCATCAACTTCTTCAACACCATCACCTTATTTTTTTTCATCAAAGCCATAATCATAGATTTTGAATCACTCAGCTCGTCCTCAATCCTATCTATTTTCACAGACATCATTGAAAAGCCTTTAGTCATATCGCCTAATGTTAAAGAAAAACATATATATCGAGTTAAATACAATTTAGTTATGACAAAATAAAGGAAATTATACTTTATTATTTTCCTGTACATCAGTTTCTTCACTTTCTTTTGCATCCTTATAATGCTTTTTTTTTGTTTTATTCCTCTTTTATAGGTCTCATTCTTCATTTGTATCTTTCTATCTGTCATAGACAGATTTGACTTTCTTCTTCAAAGGTCTAACAATTTCCTCTTCCTTTTGTTGATTCGATTTATACTGGCCGTTTGAATGATTTTGTCCATTCAATTGCACTTTAGTATTACGGTAAATTAAATTTGGCACGAGAAGAATTCAACTTTGTCAACATCTTCAACAACTCAATCAGAATTCATTAATTAATAACAGTAAAGATATGAATGATAGGGCAATATCTACGACAGACCTGGTTTGGGGTAGCTCTGACTCAGATTAGTTAGATAAGTTAAGGGAGGGTTCGAACAGCTCTAGCTCAGAGGAGGACCTAATTAACTCTTCTGAGAAGATAGAATATCAGGAAGAGATGGTTATCGCTCGGAATTCCTCCTGACTTGGCTATCTTGAAGAAATCACTAAAAACTAGTCTGGTTGAAAGACTTGGTTAAGTCCTCTAAAGGATGGAGCTTGTCATCATTATAGTAGGATCTGACCTGCTGAATGGCAGGGACACAAAATGAAAGGAGAACTGGATCATCACAGGTCTGGTTCCTTGAATTCTATTGGAATCTTAGTAGTACAGAATGAGAAAGACATGGAACAAGGAAGACCTGTTTCCTAAATCCCCAGCAAAGAGACGAGTGGGACCACTTGTCAGAATTGGTTGCGTAACGGTCCGTGATTCTCGGCATGTGCTCCTAAGATCCCGGCCGGGGTCCCTACTAGGAAAACTATAAATACCTCAGCCCCAAGGCTGAGAGAGGTAGGTTATTCTCTTGAGCATTCTTGCTTTCTTTCTGGAAAACACATCAAACGCTTACTGACTTAACCATCGGAGAGGTTTCCATCGGAAAAATCACCGGTGGCCCTTTCTAACTTGTGTTTGTGGTGTAGATCATGCGGGTGTTCAAGGTTTTTTGCGTTCTCAACCGTTGGCCATTTTTAGGCTGAAACAATTGGCGTCGTCTGTGGGAAGGCGATCAAGCTAAGGTGTGAGGTTTTCTTTTTATTTCATGGCTTCAGACGGTTTATGGCGGAACTTGGTGGGAGAGCTCGGCGGAACCCCTAGTTCTGCTGCGCCGTGGGGAATGCCTAGGTCGATTGATACGTCGACGATGGGGCCAGAAGAGACAGCACCGCCGGCAGCGGCCGCTCCAGGCGCTACGCCGCCCCCACTCGGTAGTTCTGTACCAACTACTGGTGGTTCATTTAATGAGTCTTTCCTCTTGCAGCTCTCGGAGCTTATCGGCAAAGCCGTGGAGACGGCAGTGGAAAAGAAGTTTGCGGAGATGTCGGCACCACCATCCAACACACCACCGACGTGAACTGTCCCGGTGGCGGGAACTGAACCATTACGAGGCCAGCGCACGGATCGGACTCCTCTGCAGGATAGGGAAGAGCACTTCTCTACCTCCGATAGTGAGACCTCAAGCCAGGCTATTCCAGGCCTAGCTGAGCAGATGCAGAGCCTGCAGAAAGAGGTACGGGAGTTTAAGAAGAAGATGACAAGTACTAGCACAATCCCGATACAGCGAGGTACCCCGTTCACGGAAGAGGTGATGCGCGATGAAGTGTCGGCCTCGTACCGATCTCTGGGTTTTAAATATAATGGGACCACAGATCCGTGGGACCATTTGAGTAGATTTGAAATTGCGGCAGTCGTACACAAATTTTCAGATGCGGTCATGTGTCGGGTGTTCCCGATGACTTTTACTAAATCAGCTCATCTCTGGTTCAGCCAGCTACCGCCGAGATCTATTAGTAACTTTGACGAATTCAGCTCGGCCTTTTTGCACCAGTTCACGAGCTATAGAAAGTATCAGAAAATGCCGCTTGAGCTTTTTAGTTTGAAGCAGAAAGAGAATGAGAGCCTCCGTGCCTACATCAACAGGTTTACAACCGCTAAGTTAGAGGTGCCCTCTGCCTCTGAAGAGCTGTTGGTGAATGCTCTGGCACAGGGTTTGAGAAGAGGAGAATTCTTTCAGTCATTGGTTGTTAAACCAGCGGTGAAGTTTGGAGAGCTTTTGGAGCGAGCCGAGAAGTATATCCACTTGGAGGAGGCCTTGAAGATCAAGGACGAGGGAGACAGGAAGAGAGAGAGGCATGATCGCGAGGAGAGAGGAGCTGTGGAAAAGCTTAGACCAGACCTGCCTGGAGGGAGGCCTCGCTTTGATAGATACACTCCTTTGGCAACTCCACAGGGTGAAATCTTGCAGGCAATTGAGAAGCATCCAGACCTGAAGTGGCCGAAGACCTACTCGCAGAGGCCCAGGAAAGAAAGATCTGATCATTTCTACCATTTCCACAATGATTACGGGCATGATACTGACCAGTGCACGCATCTGAAGACGAGTTGGAGAGAATGGTTCAGGCTGGGCATTTGAAGGAGTATGTTCGGATGAGGAGAGAAGAAGCCAGGTCTGGCGGCAAGAATCATGACCGGTCCCTGTCGGTTAAGGGAGACCAGGATAGGGTGCGAATTGGTGTAAGAAGATCTGATCACGCCCTGGTCATACATGGAGAAATCCAGATGATTACCAGAGGAGCATTCTAAGCGGAAGCAGCACAGTTATGTCAGAGCCGCAAAAGACTTAGTTCAAAAATCACGTAACGTGGGAAAAATGACCTCTACCCCTAACATCTGCTTCGGGTCAGAAGATGGTGATGGCATTTTAGCCCCACACATGGATGCTCTGGTTATAACTGCAACCATCACTAATTATAATGTCCGGAGAATTTTCGTGGATACCGGAAGTTCCGCCGACATTTTGTTTTATGATTGCTTCAGGCAGTTGAAATTGGACGTTGAGTTGGAAGAGGTCACCACTTCCCTAGTTGGATTTGCAGGGGGAGCCCTGAAGCCCTTGGGGGCGGTGAGGCTCCTCGTGACGTTGGGAGAGGAGCCGTATAGGGTGACGAGAACGGTGTGTTTCTTGGTGGTGGACGCACCCTCGTCTTATAATGTCATGTTGGGCCGGCCATCCCTGAGCCAGTTCCAGGATGTCATATCTGTCTTTCATATGAAGATGAAGTTTCCGGCGGAAGATGGAACGGGAGAGGTCAGGGGTGACCAATATGCCTCACGAAATACCTACGTGGAGTGCATCAAGAGGAATGCGGAGGAAGAAAGACAGAGCAAAAGGGCTAGAGTAGAGCTGCCAAAAACAGATCTGGCTAGTAGAGAGGAAGGGCTGATGATGGTCGAGATAATCCCAGGGGATGAGAGCCGGGTCCTTCGAGTAGGGACAACTCTCAGTCCGGAAATTTTGACAGATCTAGTTGCGCTGTTGAGAAGCAGCTCTMATGTGTTTGCTTGGTKTCCAGAAGACCTGGTAGGGATCGACCRAMAGGTYGCAGYGCACCGCCTCAACATCAGCRCGGACYCAAAGCRGGTAAAGCAAAAGAAACGCAATTTTGGGCCCGAGAAGGAGGCTGTCATAGAAGCCGAGGTGGAAAAATTGTTAAGGGCTAAGCACATCCAGGAAATACAATTCCCTGAATGGCTTTCCAATGCTATTCTGGTTCCCAAGACTCAGGAGGATTGGAGCATGTGTATCGATTTCAGGGACCTCAACTGTGCTTGCCCGAAATATCACTACCCATTTACCTAGAATTGACTAGCTCGTCGACTCTACTGCTGGATGTGAGCTCTTGAGTATGATGGATGCATCCCAAGGATATCACCAGATTATATTAGCAGAAGATGATTGGAAGTGGGTCAGCTTTATTACCCCGAAAGGGACATATTACTATGTTGTGATCCCCTTTGGTTTGAAAAATGCAGGGGCCACTTATCAGCGTTTGGTTGATAAAATGTTTAAGAACCAACTTGGGCGAAATATGGAAGTTACGTGGACGATATGCTGGCCAAGAGCGTAAAAGCAACGTCGCACATGGAGGACCTGCGAGAGACCTTTGATACTCTGTGACGGTACAGGATGAAGCTTAATACAAAGAAATGCGCGTTCGGGGTTAGAGCTGGTAAATTCCTGGGCTATATGGTCACAGAAAAGGGTATCGAGGCAAATCCCGAGAAGGTCAGAGCAATTATGGACATGTAAGCGCCTAGGAATGTGAAAGAAATGCAATGCTTAGAAGTACGAATTAACGCCCTAAGCAGATTTGTGTCCAGGTCTGCAGAGAAGAGCTTACCATTCTTTCAAGCTCTGAGGAAGAAAGTTAAATTTCAATGGAACAATGAGTGTGAGGAGGCATTTAAATTGTTGAAGGAGCATTTGGCTGGCATGACCTTACTCACGAAGCCCGTTCAAGGAGAACCGTTGATCTTATACTTATCTGTAGAACAGCAGGCGGTCAGCTCTGTCTTAATCAGAGAGGAAGGTAAAACATAGAGACCGATCTACTTCTGGAGCAAGGTCTTGCATGCGGAAGAGGTTAGATATGTAGAGGTAGAGAAGGCGATGCTAGCACTAATCGGGACTGCTCGTAAGTTGCGGCCGTATTTCCTCTCTCATGGAGTAATTGTGAGAACTAACCTCTCGCTAAAAGCCATAATGGACAAACCAAAGGCATCTGGGAGGCTCGTCAAGTGGATAATAGATCTCAGAGAGTTTGATGTTACATTCGAGGTTAGGACAATAATAAAAGCCCAGGCCTTAGCCGATTTTATGCAGGAAATGACCGGTCCGCCTGGTACGCTGAAAGAATGGACCATTTTTACAGATGGCTCAGTCTGTAACCAGGGCTTTGGAGCCGGGATCATCTTGATAGACCCAGCAGGTGTGTCGACCGAATTTTCTGTACGCTTGAATCATGCATTTTCTAATAACACCGCTGAATACGAGGCCCTCCTGGGAGGAATCCAAATGGCGAAGGATTTGGGTGCAGAGCTGGTGTGTGCTAAGGTGGATTCCCAGATAGTTTGCAAGCAGATAAGCGGTGAATTTGAAACCAGGGAAGAGAACATGCAAAAATATCTGGCTAAATTTAGAGAGCTGGTTAGGGGCATGAAGGGCTGCACGGTACTCCAGATTTCTCGGGAAGAGAATGACAGAGCAGATTATTTAGCAAGGTTAGCCAGATCGGCTACAAATTGTGACGAGAGGACGATAACATTACTCAGAGCAGATGCAGAGTTTGGCTCGTAACAGTTCTGTTCGGTATATGAAGATGATGATTGGCGTTCTCCTATTACAGCTTATTTACAACATGAAGAACTGCCAAAGGATCAAAGATAAAGAGCTAAGGTAAAAACTTGATCTTCTTGTTTTTGCTTAGTTGGAGGGGTCCTATTTCGGCGTGGGTTTGGAATACCTTTGTTGCGGTGCTTGGGCGTGGTAGAGGGCGCACATGTCCTCAGAGAAATCCATGAGGGTTGCTGCGGCAATCACAAGGGGTCCAGAGCTCTAGCAAGCAAGGTGTTAAGAGCTGGTTATTTCTAGCCTTCTTTGAGGAAAGAAGCCGAAGCCTTTGTCAGAAAGTGTGAAAAATGTCAGAAGATGGCCCCTCTGATTCATCAGCCAGCGGAGGAGCTGGTGACAATGAGCTCCCCCTGCCCTTTCGCGAAATGGGGAATTGATCTGGTTGGTTCATTCCCGATGGCCCCTACCCAAAAGAGATTTTTGATTGTGGCCATAGACTATTTTAGCAAATGGGTCGAGGCAGAAGCTCTGGCCAGGATAACGGAAGAAGCGGTGATGGGATTCCTCTGGAAGAATGTTGTCTGTCTCTTTGGCGTGCCAATGATATTGATATCAGACAATGGAACCCAATTTATGGGTGCCAACAGAGAAGTTGTTCGATCTGCCCTCCACAACAGAGAAGACTGTCAGCGGGCAACTGACTATGCCACAGAAAATCTGGCATCGGGGCTGTTTGTCACAGGTAAAGAAAAATGAATATTTGGGAAGAAAACTGGGAAGCCAAATTAGAAAGGTTCAAAAGGTCCTAAACCCGAAGACATATGCAATTACTGTAAAGAACCAGGGCACTGGAAGAATGATTGTCCTAATAAGAAGAGGAAGCAGGAGAAGAAAGGGGGTGTCGGTGGTTCTGCAGCTGTGGCAGAAATTGATACAAATTCTGAAGAAGATCTGGCTTTGGTTGCTGCTGGACAGTCTCATTATAATGATGTGTATGTTCTTGATTCTGGGGCATCGTGCCATATTTGTTCTAACATGGAGTTCTTCTCAACCTATGAGCAGATGTTTCCATGGCAAACAGTGTTGTCTGCAAAGTGGTTGGAATTAGCTCAATCAGGATACGGACAAATGATGGGATATTCTGCACCTGGAATGATGTCAAGCATGTTCCACAGATGACGAAGAATCTGATATCATTGAGTCTTCTTGACAGTAAGGGTTTCAGTTTCAAAGGTGACGGCAGAGTTATGTATGTCTGTCAAGGTTCAAAGGTGGTCCTAACAGGCTTGAAACGTGGTACCTTATATTATCTGCAAAGTTCCACTGTGACAGGTTATGCTGATGTTGCATCATCCGAGGTTCAGACCACGAATATGACCAGACTGTAGCTTATGAGGCTCGGTCATATGGGAGAAAGAGCGATGCAGATTTTGTCAAAGCGGGATCTTCTTTCTGGGCATAAAGTGCATAGTCTTGAATTCTGCGAACATTGTGTGTTTGGGAAGCTTCATCGTAACAAGTTCCCAAAGAAGGTCATTCATCAGACCAAGGGTACTCTTGACTACATTCATATGGATTGTTGGGGTTCGTCACGTGTTGAGTCTATTGGAGGCCACAAATATTTTCTGTCTATGATTTATGACTACTCAAGGATGACTTGGGTAATTATGATGAAGAACAAAAGTGAAGCATTCAAGAGATTTAAGCAGTGGAAGGCGTTGGTAGAAAATCAGACTGGGAAGAAGATCAAGCGACTGCGAACTGATAATGGCCTGGAGTTCTGTTCGTCTGATTTCAACAGGTTCTACAAGAATGCAGGGATTGCTCGACACCACACCATTCGACACACACCGCAGCAGAATGGTGTGGCAGAGCACATGAATCAGACATTGCTGGAGAGAGCGAGATGCATGCTCTCAAATGCTGTTTTGGCTAGAAAGTTTTGGGCAGAAGTTGTAAACAGGGCGTGCTATCTGATCAACCGTTGTCCTCACACTGAAATTGATAGCAAGACAACTTACGAGGTATGGTCTAATAAACCTGCAGATTATTCGTTGTTGAGAGTTTTTGGGTTTACTGTTTACTATCATGTTAGTGAGGGTAAATTAGAACCAAGAGCTAAGAAGGGTATATTTGTTGGTTTCGGGGATGGAGTTAAGGGATACAAAATCTTTTCACCTTCTATATTCAGCATGAACGTGTTTTTTGATTAGAATTCTATGCTTAACCTCGCTGTGAAGTCCATTGGTGCAGAAAATTATAGTGTTGATAAACAGGTGTAGCTGCAAGTCACTCTCGATGAGAGAATCACAACTCCAAGGTGGAGAGGATCAATATACTACTGCTGAAATTACAAGTTCAGATGTTCATCCAGAAGCTTTCTAGACAAGCATAGCTATTGATAGATCTAGGAGAACATGCTTGAAGCCTCCTGTGCGATACGGTTTTGAGGTTATGGTGACTTATGCATTACAAGTCGCTGACGAGGTAGAAGAGGAAGAACCATCTGTAGGTGAACCATTCACATACAGAGAGGCTGTTTCAGGTAGTGAGTCGGCTCAATGGCTCACTGCAATGAGAGAAGAGATGGAATCACTTGACAAGAACCTGCCTTGGGAGTTGGTCAAACGGCCAAAGGGGAGGAAAATTGTCACTTGCAAATGGATATTCAAGAAGAAGGAAGAAACCACATCTGGTGAGGGTTTGAGATACAAGGCTCGACTAGTTGCATGAGGGTTCGAACATAAGGAGGGGGTTGACTATAATGAGATATTATCACCAGTGGTCAGACACACTTCCATCAGAGTGTTACGAGCAATGGTTGCACAACAGGATTTAGAACTTAAGCAACTGGATGTGAAGACAGCTTTTCTACATGGAATGCTCGAAGACGATATCTACATGACTCAACCATAGGGGTTCCAGGTTCCGGGGAAGGAAGATTATGTTTGCAAGTTGAAGAGGTCCTTATATGGGCTAAAGCAGTATCCAAGGAAGTGGTATAAGAGGTTTGACAGTTACATGATCCAGTTGGGATACAACAGGAGTCCACATGATTGTTGTGTGTATCACAACAAAGCAGGTGATGGTTCCATGATCTATCTCATTTTGTATGTGGATGATATGCTCATAGCTGCGAAGTCCAAGTCTGATATTCAGAAGCTAAAGGACATGCTCAGTGCTGAGCTCGATATGAAGGATTTCGGTGCTGCCAAGAAAATTTTGGGTATGGAGATATATAGGGAAAGAGAAAAGAAGAAGCTCTTCGTGTCACAAAAGAGTTACATTGAGAAAATCTTGTCTAGATTTGGCATGTCTACCGCTAAGCCTATTGATACCCCAAGTGCTACAAACATTCATTTATCCGCTCATTATACACCGAAGTCTGTAGTTGAGCAGGAATACATGTCTCGAGTCCCGTACTCTAATACAGTGGGGAGTTTGATGTATGATATGGTCTGCACGAGACCAGATCTTGTACATGCTGTGAGTGTTCACTACTGCAAAACAGTGATTTAACGGCGATTTTTAGAGGCTTTTAACGGCAGTACCGCCGTTATATCGACCGCCGTAAAAAATCATGAATTAACGGTGGTTTTTTAGAGATTTAACGGCGGTTTTTGAACCGCCGTAGTTTAGATACTTTCGACGGCGGTTTTCAAAACGCCGTCGAAATTATCACTTTTAACGTCGATTTTTGAAAATTACCTTCTAAAAAGTCTATTTTCCAGAACTGCTATTCTACGGCGGTTCTTGAAAATACCTTCTAGAAAGTATTAAGAAAATTAAAAAAAAATGAAAGCAGGTGCAGTGATAATAATCTTTCAAAATTCAATAAAATACACGTGCAGCGATACATTATTAAAAAATAAAAAAATKYCGTTAACATGATAATTTCATATAAAAATTGAGAAAGAACTTAATCGGAAACACTTGCGACGATTCAAGATTCTTATTAAATGGAATAACATTACAACAACTCCTACTAAGGAGAAACATT
>BMAC01000174.1:788403-800023 GCA_014905375.1 Phtheirospermum japonicum
AATTCATCATACTCCACGCACAATTTTTTATATTCGTCGTGAGAATCTTCAACCTCAGCATTTAGGCACAGGGTGTTGGAATTTATGTTGTGAACTCGAAAGTCGTCATCCCAGGCAACATGAGCAAAAAGTGCAGGTACTGACTCAGGTGAGTCAGAGTCGCTTCCATCTTCATCAAACTCCTTTGAAATAAGACTCTTCTTCCTTAACGTATTTGAACATTCGTTCTTGTAGTGTCCCCAACCCTTGCACTCATGGCATTGAACTTCAATACCATTGAGGATTGGAGGTCTTGGATTCCCTTGAGCGTCCATCATGTCAAATCTACAAAATAAGGATCGAAATACTTAGAGTTAAGTACCCTGCTCTGGTGCCAATTGTTGTTTTGTAGAAATGCAGTTTTCAGATATGATGTTAGGTTTCGTGATAAACGTCACCAGACCTAACACCAACTGAATCTCAGAAAGCAGCAGCGGAAAATATAAATAAAAATAAACACAGTAAATTAATTTCAGTTCGTAAGTAATCGTACTTACGAACTTGGGTGTACAAACCCGAAAATTATATTACTTTTCAAACGTTTAACATCAATACAAAATAATAAAAAGTAATATATGAAAAAATAAAACAAATTGTATCAAACTCTTGATACACAAAATACTCGTCGCCTCGGTATGATGATCTTATTCGTTGGTTACGCAACTTCAAAGATCTTCGTGATTAAGATCGTGGCTTCAAGTCTTGTGGCAAAGTTTCTGATGATCTTCTTTGTTGGTTACGCAACTTTGAAGATCTCCTTGATTTGTACCGTTGCCTCAAGAAATCTATTTTCTCGTGTTCTGCGTCAAAGATGTGTGCGTCGTCTATCTCTGTGTTCTCCATCTTTTCTATTCTTGCGTCTTCACTCCTTATATAATTAAACAAGACTCCTATTCTTGTTAAACAAGTTAGATAAGTATTTAGGAAACTAAATAAAGTCCTAGACTCCAACTAAGAAAAAAAATCTAGAGTCCTAAAATACTTTGTGTCCTAAGAAAGGCAAACTACAAATAAGGAATAATATATGTGAAAATAATATTCCTAACACTAAGGATGCGCTGAAATCTGTACCCATTACATACAAATTATATACAATTACATGCAATCACAGTAGAATTTATTCCTGCAAATGCTTCAATTTACTTCAGAAAAATCGCATCAAATAAATTGTGTGCAACCAAGTCTACATTTGTATTATGCATAAGCACCCACTATCATGTCCTTTCAAAAAAAATCAAATTTTCACCACTCAATTTAACGGCATCTATGTATTCTTTTTAATTACGACCAAACTGAATTTCCATAAATAAAAGAAGAGAAAACTACACCATTACATATCACATATTCATTTTAAAGGAATTTGGTTTTCACCATTTGACATCAAAATATGAAGAAACACAAGCAGCCGCAACAAAATTACCTCTCTTTGGGTGGCTAGGGCTTTGATTTTGAAATTGGGGCTTTATCACACGACTTGAGCCTCGCAGACAGCGGTGGGTGGCTCACAAGTCACCGGCGGCGACCAATATAACTGTTTAATTGCAAAAGGCTGTTTTAATACAAAGTGAGAATGATAAATAAAGTATTTACGAAGCTAATGAACCTAATTTTCAAACACATATAGCAAATACACACCAAAAGTTAGGGGAAAACGGAGATTGAGATCGTAAGGAACAGTCAACTTACCGGGAAGGCGTCTGGTGACGGGCGAACTGCGTGCGTGAAGGTGTGGGTTGTGGAATTTCAGTCTGAGAACAAAGGAGAAAAAGAAAAAGCAGCATCGACCGCACAGGATCGGCCACCTCCGCGGCCAGCGACGCCATTGGACGAAGAGAGAGAGGAATATGACATCCATTTTTTAGTGGCGGATGCGATCCTCCGCGGCGCGGCGTTGAACCACTGTATCGTCCGCCATTTCTCATAGCAGATTGACGGATTGATTGAAAGGGCTAGGGTTTTTTGGATTGTTTTTTAGTTTAATATATATATATTATATTATTGGTTCAATATATATATATATATATATATATATATATTGGTTTAATTAATTGGAAATTTGGAATATAAAAAATGGGCGAATGCAGATCGTCGGATGAGATATGGATTAACGGTCGAAACAACATGCTTTGGCAAGACGTGGATTGATGACATGGCAGCCTACTTTCTACGGCGGGGCGGTTCTAGTGAAACCGTCGTAAAATGTCATCTTATTAACGGAGGTTCTAATATAACCGACGTTAATTCTACCCAAATAATTAACGTATGAACTAATTAACATCGATTTTTAAGGAACCGCCGTGAATACTTGTTAATTCACGGCGCTTTCTTAAAAATCGCCGTTAAACAGTTCAGTTTTAACGTCGGTTTTCAGAAAACCGCCGTAAAATGTACGATTCTACGGCGGTTTTATGAAAACCGCCGTTAAATGACCGATTTAACGGCAGTTTTTTGGAAAACCGCCGTAAAAAAGTATTTAATGGCGGTTTTTCAAGAACCGTCGTAGATTAGGCGCCTTTGTATGTACTTTCTGCAGTAGTGGTTGTCAGCAGGTTCATGGGACGACCTAGAAAGGAGCATTGACAAGCTGTGAAGAGGATTTTTCGTAATCTTAAAAGTACGTCTGATGTTGGTCTCTTTTATGGAGGTGATGCTCATGGTTCTGTGACTGGTTACTCTGAATCTGATTATGTTGGAGATGTTGATAGTAGAAGATCTATGACTGGTTATGTCTTCACTCTTGGTGGTTCTGTTGTTAGTTGGAAGGCAACTCTATAGGCTACAGTTACTCTTTCTACAACTGAAGCAGAATATATGGCACTGATAGAAGCTGCTAAAGAGAGAATTTGGTTGAAAGGGCTTATAGGTGATCTTGGTCTACATCATGATCAAGTTATTATATTTTGTGTTCAGTCTGAGTGCAATCTGTTTGACCAAGGATCAGGTCCATCATGAGAGGACCAAACATATTGATGTGAGGTATCATTTTCTGAGGAATGAGCAGAGAATCAAGGTGATGAAAGTAGGTACTGCTGATAATCCTACCGACATGTTCACCAAGCCGGTTCCACATAGCAAGATTCGATATTGTCTGGACTTGCTAAACGTCAAACGAGGTTAGTTGCCTAAGGAGGGCAAATTTGAGGCAGAAAGAAGGAGTCTATTTATCTGGCATTGTAATGATGCATCTGCAAGGAAGACTCTAGTCAAGGTGGAGATTTGTTGATATGTCTTGAACCTCTCGCTTCGGCGAGTTGTACGGGGGTCTCGCTGCCCGGTCAGCGAGTCGGGGGGGATCAAGGGGGGCGAAGTCCCCCTTGCCTGGGGGGGCGGAATCGCCCCCGGCCCAAACGGTATGCAGTTTTGGGCCTTAAACTCAATTTGGTGTATTCTCTCAATACTACAAATATGGTCTTTGAGATCAGAAATCTGTAACCCCAATCAGTTAATAAAATCCGTTCTTCTCTCTGCCCGTGGACGTAGCCAATTTGGTGAACCACATAAATCTATGTCTTCTTTACATTTTTTGTTTATTGCTTTATAATCCAATTCATTCATAACAAACGGTAAGAGATTTCCGAATACCATTCTCTTCACAAAATTTATGGAACTCTGTTGAAGTGAACTCGCCTCCATTACCCGACCTTATTGACTTAATTTGATAGTCACTTTTCTTTTTCACTAGAGACTTAAACCTTTTGAAGGTTGTAAACGCCTCTGACTTGTTCTTCAAAAAAAAAACACCCAAGTCTTTTGACTAAAATCATCAATGAAGGTCAGAAAATACCGATTATTCTGAGTGATGATGGTTCGATAGATCGGCATATGTCCATATGGATTAGCTCTAGCGGTTGCTTTGCTCTTGAGAGAGATTCTTTTGGAAATGAGTGTCGATGTTTTTTTCCTTCAAGACATCTTTGATAAATCTGATCGGGATGATTTATCACAGGTAGTCCTCTCACTAACTTCTTGGACGACATCATCCTCAATCCACCAAAATTTAAGAGGCCGAGCCTCAAGTGCCACAACCACGACTCATCTTCAAAACACGCTTTCAAGCACTTTGTCATGTCATGTTGAGTTTTGAACATGAACATTCTATTACTTTATATTTGTACCGTAGCTATCAATCTCCCTTCGGAATTCCTTAGGTACAAGTTTTGGCCCTTCATGTGCAAAATTAGTTTTCTTTTTCCCTCTCATATTCAGAAGATCATTGAGCACTAGTACTATTGAAAGAAGATAAATATGGTTGGGAACTAAGATTTAACTAATGTCAATTAACCAAAATAGCCACGTTTCTTTGTTTAAAAAACTAAAAGTAAGATAAACTTAATGTTTTCCCAAGCTAATGCAATGTAGAATAAGCTCACTAATAAACTTTATAAAGACTATGATTACCAAGTCACTATTACATACTCTAAGTGTCTACACATATGATGTGACATCAAAACTTTGCTCGACCATTCATAATAAGAAAGTTGGAAGACAGCTAGGCGGAGCAAGATAATGAAGTTGTTAAGAAGCTTAAATATTAAGATCAGGTCGTATGAGACCTAATCAGGCCACATGGGCTCTCAGAGTTAAGCTAGTTAAAATAGGTCGCGAGGTCGTGGGTAAAAGGTCGTGTAAGAGAAAGTCGTGTAATAGGGTAAATGGATCATATTTGGTCGCTAATATGGTAAGAAGGTAATAAAAGATGTAGAAGGATTTAGGTCTTGGCGTGTGAGGTGATAAGGTAATATGGTTAAATATGGTTATAGGGCCCCGACAGATCAATGTACATGGTAGAAGGTTCTAGATCAATATGAGAACGTGGTTATTATGGTAATTCAAAGAGAACGGGAGTCCTAATATGTGATGGTCTCCTAAATATTGATATTTGGTTCGATTTGGAGACTAAAATACTAGTTTGGGGTGTATGTCTCTGATATTTATATAAAGAGGACACATGACTCATTTATTTTCTCTAAGTTGATCATTCCTAAAAGATTTCATTTTATAAATTTTATTTAAGGTTGCTAACTTAAGAATTAGAGGGCCTACGCCAGTACTGTTCGACTTGTAGTTTTGGAAGGTCATTTATGTTCGAGAAGGCAATTCGAGACGATCCGACCTCTTTCTTGGTAAACTTAATTTCTTGATTACATGAAGTGGTGCCTCTATGGGAAGTACGAGGGACATCGAGTCCTTGAGTGAATGACATGAGTTACATAGTTATGAAACCGAGGAATATAATGACATTGACGCTAGATTTTTCTTGAAAGGGAGGAGAAGATAACGATGCCAATGTTCTGACGGCCACCAGCAAAAAAATACCCAGTTGTGGGCACAGAAAATCTAGAGACAAAAACCACACTAGCGCAAGGAGATAAGGGGAACAAAGAACCAAAAATCATTGAAACAAGATGATCAGGAAAGTTGAACGTGGGCTCGGAAGAGTGGAATCAATTGTTAGGGCAGCACGTCCTTGACAAACAAAAGGGTGAGGAAAACAAAGAAAAAAACTTACAAAATCAAAAAGAGGTCATGTAGGCTCCCTGCGCTAGAAAGGTGTAGGCCAGGGAGACACATAGGCAGGAATCGCTAAAACTAGCTGCCCAAGGAAGAAAGCATAAGAGGATTACATTGTACTAGTCAAGAGAGGAGGAAGACTGGGAAGATGATGATGAGGAAAGGAATGGGGAACATGCAAGGGCTATAAAAAAACTAGGCAATAATGAATAAAAGCGTAAGAGGAATGTGCGATATGAAGAGGACGACTCACTTCCTAACGCTAAAGTTATGAGAGACATATAAGCAATGTTATAGGATTTAGAAATATAGTTCACAGGAGGTAAGTTAGAGGAGGACCGAGGACACCTATTTTGTGAAGAGATATTAAAGGCCACTCTACCTAGAGGATATAAAGGATTGGAATGTTTTCTATGAGGGATTCTCGGACCGATGAGACATATGCAAAGTTTTGAGAATGAAGTAGTGTTATGGAATTTTACAGACGCAGTGCCTTGAGCATTCATTCTACCTTTAATGGCTAGCGCAAGACTGGTTCCACCAAATCACTTTGGGGCATATCACTAGGTTAAAGAAGCTAAAATCTTCTTTCCTGGCACATTACACCTGTGTTAGAACACATACTAAGACATATATATCATTGGTTGCCTTAATTTTGAAAAGAGAGGGGTCATTAAAGACTTCGTTGCCAGGTTTATTATATTTAGATTGGAGGTACCCATCATGATGGAAGAGATGAAGATGGGATCCCTCACCCAAAGGTTTCATAGAGGGACATTATCAAAGTCGTTATCCTAGCGACCTCCACTTACATTCTAAAAGATGTTAGGTAGAAGCAGAAAATATATTTAGGTGGAGGAGGTTGAAAAGGAAGGACGATTACATTTTTTTTCAAGAGGAAAACTATGAAGGGAAGCCAACAATCAAAAGAGAAGAGCCTAGGAAAGATCCACGACAATAGGTCAGATACTTACCAGCACTTTCTGGAGATAAAAGAAGATTGGACATGTGAGCCAAAAGACAGGCTACAATCGGTACAGGAATCGACAGGCGAGTTGGAGAAAATAATCCCAGGGAGTTTGTGACATTGAGAGAAGGATGTTTTAAGGTATTTACCATGATTTAGAGACAACTACCCAACATCTTAAGGTGGCCGAATTATTATACAGAGATACCCACCCACCCCAAATTTGAATATTTTTGCAGGTTTCATGATAATTATGGTCATTCCGTGGAAAGGTGCCAACATTTGAAGGAAGAAATTGGAAGATTAATTATGGCAGGTCACTTAAAGGAGTTTTTTTTTATCAGGATAAGGCTCAGGTTCCAAAGAGGGTGCTCCCAGGACCTCCCCAGGAGAAAGAGTGGGTGGACAGGCAGAAAGAAGCGAAGCACAAGATGGCTGTATGGATAATGGAGAGACCGATAATAATAGGATGTGGATTAACATGATCTAGGAGGCCCACTGATGGGGACTCAAACAAAGCATGAATAATTCATGAAAAAACTACTAATCCAAGTCCCTCGGAGGTCACGAAAGTTGATTGGTATCCAACACCTTCAGGTCTAGTAATATGTTTTAGTCTTGGAGAAATACAAGGATTACTGGTCAAACATAATGATACATTGTTCATACGAGAGTATGTGGCTAATTATGATGTTGTCTGAGTAGTCATCGATAATGAGAACTAAGTCAATATTTCATATCATCATTATCTAGAGCAGATGGGAGTAGAGGTAAGAGTGAGACCTATGTACACACCTGTTAATGCCTTTAATAGGTCTCAAGTTATCACAGAAGAAGAGGTGCTTTTGGCGGTATCCATAGGACAAGGCAAATTTTGGGTGGAAAAGAAGCTCAAACTTTTGTTGGTTAAAGGTTACTCAGCATACAATATTATATTAGAGCGACCTGCTCTCAATGAGTTCCGGACTATTACATCTACGTATCATATGAGTGTTAAGTACCCTGCAGAGGAATAGGTAGGATAGGTGGAGGTGGATTAGTGGGTCGCGAGGTCATGCTATCGAATAACCATATGGAAAGGGATGACTGGAGGTAAAAGGGGACACAATGGTGATGCATGGGAAGAATTTCTAAGTATTAAGAAGGCTAAGGTTGAGGATAACTCTGTGCAACCTCATGAAGATCTTATGGAAATAGAGCTAGTAGATGGTCATAAAGGTTTTACAACAAGAAAAGGGAGTAAGTTGCTGGAGGACATACGAAAGGAACTTATAAAACTGCTAAAAGAATTCACGGACATCTTTGCATTCGTAGATAATGAGCTATTAGGGGTGGATCTGGAGGTGGCACAATGCTATTTGAATGCAAATCAAGCTATCCGACTGTTGAAGCAAAAAATGAGGCATTTTGGCACAAAGTTGGATAGAATATTAGAGGAAGAGGTACAAAAACTATTAAAGGTGAGACACATAAGAGAGATCCACACTACTGCAAACTGCCTAATTAACGGCGTTTTTTTTTTTTGCTTTTAACGGCGGTTTTTGAACCGCCGTTATATCGACCGCCGTAAAAGTTTTTTAAACCGCCGTAAAAAAATCGAAAGTAACGGCGATTCTGGAAGACATTTAACGGCGGTTTTGGAACCGCCGTAAAATGCAGCGTTTTTAACGGCGGTTTTGGAACCGCCGTAGAATGCAGCATTTTTACGGCGGTTGTTGAAAAATACCTTCTAGAAAGTCTGTTTTCCAGAACAGACAATTTACGACGGTTCTGGAACATACCTTCTAGAAAGTAGAAAAAAATTTAAAAAAAAAGAAAAAAAAATACAAATTAAATACAAATACAATTATAAAAAACTAATACTCTCAGTAAAAATAAACCATATTTTCTATTAAAACGAATAAGTGTCAATAGGATACATATTCATAAAATATTTAGGTCATTTCGAGTCAATTAAAAAACACGACATTAATAAGTTGTGCAAGGAGTCGGATACAATCGGAATCCAGAGCCACATAAACAAATGAAGCTGCTTGTTGTACAAGCAATGCAATGCCATCAAGAAGTTCCTGAGGTGGTTGTCGTAGTCCATAAGAGCGCATGCTTTTGTCAATGAAAGAATTATTTGGTGTTCGTCAAGTGCCTATTGTTACTCTGCAGCAAACAAAGCAATATTTACAACGAATATCACATTTTTACTCCATAGATAATTGAACCAATAATAAAACAATAGCCAAATCGTAAATGGAAAAATAAATCATCATAAAATTAAAAAATAAAAATAAAAATTATCACTTCTTACGGAGCCAAACCTCACATCTTTTGTATTTATGTACTGGAGTCGCAAAGTTTCCGATTTTCCTCTCCGGTGTTTTATAGAATAGTCTTTTGAAAATTTCCCTGGATTATTCGATTTTCAAGCATCAATGAAAGGCACACACAATTATTTTTAAACATTCAATAATATTGGGTTTGTTGAAAAAAATGTGCGCGCGCGCACACATATATGTGTGTGTATGTGCTTCTGTATTCGATTAAGCCGATATGTAACATTTGGAAAACAATATTGTTTTACTGTTCAAAAGAAAAACAATATTGTTTTCTGCTACTTCACAATCTAATACAGAAATAAATCAAAATTTCCATAATACTATAAATAGAACGCATCAAAAATTTAGTACAGCACACATTAACCTTAGATCGCATATAATTATTAAAATAAAAATAAAAATTAGCCACTTCAAGGGCCAACTATTTTGGTAAACTCAGATGTATTCTATTATATTATATCAAGCTACAAATTTATAGCGCATTACCTACAAGAGCTTAATAACCCGAGCCCTTCAAGTGAAAACTTAATTTTCAGAAAAGCAAAATAGAGTTAATATACTTACTGCATGCAGATTTACTTGAGCATACGGATTGATATCCCTGTGTTAAGTCTGCATGATCATCATGCACACCTTCATCTTTAAGCGAGCAAGCTAACCAAAAACAGGAGTGATATTAAAAAATGTGCTCAAGCAAGAAACATGGTAGAAATCAAGAGTTAAATCCATACCATCATCTTCGCTCTCAATGTCAATTTCATCTTCGCTAAAGTCATAAACCTTGGGCTTTATATTAAGCCATTTCTTCATCACAATGGAAGGCCAAAAGGGCTGAGAACACCAAAGAAAAAACCTGCATTAGCTAACTCAGGCATTTCGACAAACACTTTGTAAGCACTATTATTACCAGAACATAATTTGCTACTACCTCAGACCGCTTTCCTCTTCTTGCTTTCATGATCACCAAATTCAGCTCAAATTGTTATCTGTTCACAACTATATAGGGAGTGTTTAAATACATCGTTTTTACAGACACCACAAAACAGGGTTGTACCTTTTCCGTTCATTTGATGCCAAATACAAAGAAGATTGTGCTTAGGTACAAACAAGAAAAGACAGATGAAAAGGCAAAAAAATAAATTTTAAAAAGCAATGGTTAAGAGCTTCACAGACACCCACTGTCCTCAACTTGCACAAAAAAATTCTCAATGGTCCTCATATATCTTGTCATTTTCAACTTGATAATCAAAACCCATTTTGTTCCACTATCTCTATTTCGTGTTTCAAAAGAAAAAATGAAAATCTCACTTAAGCATATAAATGATAAAACAGGAACATAAGCACTAAATCTAATACGAAAGGATTAGATAAATTCATTTTCACTTTTCTCAAGGTCCAAGCACTATATAGTTCAGCATGTCAACTTTGCACCAAGGTCAACAACAAGCCAGAATTGAGCAGTACAAAATGTTGATATCATTTGCATAATTATAGGTATACCTAAGKTTTGTGATATRATTTGCGCAATTTGAACAGATTCAAACTTAACATATTATTTAATCCCCATAATATCTGCAACTCGACCCTAATAGCTCAATTAAACCCTAAGCTCTAACATAAAATCAGCACATGCTCACCATTCACAGCACCCGGCACCYTGTAGTCCACAACAATTAAGTTTMGATATGCATTAAATACAGAAGATAGGACAGSTTCTCTGTCAGAGGATCCATCAACTTCAATCTGTTTSCCGCCAAAATCCAAGATTTTTCCGGAATCTTCTGGGCCGCCCAATGCTACAGGAACAGGGTTAAGTCCAGCAGCCATGGCGGCTTCGAGCACAGCCCTCCCCATTTTTCCAGTACAACCGTTTACCTGCAAGTAACACAATGCTTTCAAACAATTATCGAAGTGCAGAAGAGAAAGAAGCTCTCGACATTCAGTATCCATCCCAATTACCGATGGGGCACACAATAAACGAGCAGCTCCAATCAGAACATACAACAAAAATCAGCATGAAATCGATAAATTGATTATAAGCAACAAGAAAGGCTAAAAATCTACCATGATAGGAATATTAAGATGCTTCTTCGATAKAGGCGCGAGCTCGAGAGATTMTGCTGGGGTGCTTGACATTGCGACCAATGAATTTCGCCCAGTGTGGACTCTATTGTTAAATCTAGTGGACACTGATTTTCCAATTTTCAGGTCAGTAGAAGGATTTAGCAGATTGCCGTGTTCTCGACGACTCGCGCAGCTGGTTCTTAATGGGGCTTTAACGACGAAAGCCATTCGGAAACAAACGGATGGTTAAGATATGCAAAATTTTAATGAGAGATTTGAAAGAAGAAAAAAGGTTTTAAAGACGGTGGCGGAATTTGCGGTGGTGGCGGAGGGAGCTGGGAGGGAATGCAGAGGATTGGAGAAGAGAGCAGGGGAGGATTTTTAGGATTTAAAAGATTTAATCTTTTCAGCGACTTGGGCAACCGTTATGGTGCGCAACAGTGGGAAGGAAGAAAATACTTGCCGGAGAGCCAAGGATACCGCTGCCATTCGTGGGGCCGCCATTGCTGTCCATTCGTAGTCGTGGAAGTCTGTCGCCTACCGCCGCTGTCGTTACTACCAATGATCACCAGAGAACCGTAATTACTAACTGCCGATTGCCGGAGCCGCCGTCGAGGAGAAGGAGAGAAATTGGGGAAGATGAGAAAGATAAGAAACGGGGTTCAGAAATTAGGGCTATAACCCCCAACAGTTTATTGTTTTAATATTT
>BMAC01000174.1:821156-862225 GCA_014905375.1 Phtheirospermum japonicum
AAAGGGGATTCTCATATTTAAAATATATGAGCATTTAACTTTTTTTTTCTTTTTTTCTCTTTATTATTTTCTATATTTAATAATTTAATATATGTATTAATATGATTGAAAAACATGTTTCGAGGTTTATGAAACATTATGAATGTATATCATTTTTAAATATAATATTTGGCGAAAATTTGCGTTAGGCTAAATTGACGGGTCATGACCTTTTAGGCCATCTGACCCGATACTATAATGTATCGGTTTTTTAACTATGATGTATTGGTTTTTGTACTAAAAAAGTATTAGTTTTTTCATAAATCTCTGACCCATGCTATGTTATATTGATTTTTGTAGTGTAATATTTTTGACTATGATGTATTGATTTTTTACTATAATGTATTGATTTTCGTACTATAATGCAGCGGTATGAAATTTTGGGCTAACGGATGATCCGTTAGTCCGGTCTGACAAGAGTGTTGCCCATAATATTTTCATATATATTATTATGGGCAACACTCTTGTTAGGCCGGACTAACGGATCATTCGTTAGGCCAAAATTTCATATCAATACATTATAGTACAAAAATCAATACATTATAATAAAAAACAAATACATCATATTACAAAAACATATCAATACATTATAGTACAAAAATCAATACATTATAATAAAAAATCAATACATCATAGTCAAAAATATTACACTACAAAAATCAATACAACATAGCACGGGTCAGGGATTTATGAAAAAATCTAATACTTTACACTACAAAAACCAATACACCACAGTACAAAAACTAATACATTATAGTATCGGGTCAAATAGCCTAACGGGTTATGACCCGTTAATCTGACCTAACACAAGTGTTTGCCTATTATTTAATTTAATTGTTTTTAGTTTTATATTTATATGTGTATACATTTTTAATTTATTTTAATTTCTTTTCTTGTTTCAGTCAACAATTGAAACGGTGATCTGTTGGTTAACATATACATTGCACCCGTTGAACTCTCTTGTTTAACTCATAATTGGAAAGAGTCATTCTTACCCTTTTATTTTCATAATTTCCATCCAATTAAACTATAATAATATTAACTTTGATTTTAAAAAAAATCTAATTTATTTTATGATGTTTGATAATTGAATATGCAAATTGATAATATGTGTTGATTATATTATTTATGAATTTAAGAAAAATATGAGTTTTTATTCGAATATCATATTTTCATATAATTTTAATTTATTTTTATATCAAAAAGTGACCGATCGAATCAAACATATGACATTAATTACGAATTATATGCACTCGTTGTCAATAAAATTCTCCATTTCTCGTGATATATTACTAACTATGATACAGAGTATGACCCTGATTGGTTGAGCTGATAGTTGGTGGCTGATAGCTGATAGCTGGTGGCTGGTAGCTGATAGCTAATGGCTGCTAGCTGAAAACAAATAACTGCTTGGTGAAGTAGCTGATTAGAGTAGCTGATTGAATATTAATTTACCAATATAGACATGATATAAAAATATAAAATAAAATACACACGTATATATATAAAAAAACATAAAAATTTAAGAAAAAATAATAAGAACTCTAAACTAAAGATCAAATAATAATAATAATTAATAATTATTTTTTTTTAATATTAACACAAATATATATTATTCATCTTCTTGCAGCTATACAAACATCATGATAAAAACAAACCATTGCAATATATGCATCATAATAAATATATAAAATAAATTTGTTTTTATTCTCTTTTATTATCTCTGTATAAATAATAATATTTATATATTTTCACCAGCTTGTTGACTCTTCTTTTGCGAGTTAAAGATTTGTTAATCCTTTACAAAAAATATTAGAATGTTCATCAATTCTTTACAAATATATATATATATATATATATATATATATATATAATATATATATATATATAAATAAAAGAAACTCCTTTACAAAATATATTAGAATGTTCATCAATCCTTTACAAAATAATCAGTTTAGTTCTTCTATTTTGATCACAAGAAAATTATATAAATAAAAATCGCAAGACACTGATTTTTATTATGATTGATGGGTGACTAAGATTCTAAATATATATATATATGCACGCAAATTTGTGTTTGCGGCAGATTTATAGACAAAGAATAAAGAAAAACAATCTGATTAGTTTTTGAAAATCACCTATCTATAGAATTTAAGCCGGGAATAAATAAATATCTCGCGCCAAATTAGAGGAGAATAGGATTATTAATAATATTTGTGAAAGATTTTAGAGGATAAATATGAGATTTTTATATTTTTATAAAGAGCTGATAGAAAAAAACTACGTTCTGTGACTTTTTCCCAGGTGCTTATTAGGTTCAATAAGTCATCAGTAGCTGATTGAAGATTTTTACCAAGCACTTTAAAAGAGCTTATTGAATGAGAATAAGCTATCAGCTCCTCCAATAAGGTTAAACAAGCAGGGCCTATGTATAATTACTAGTCAATTTTGGTATTGATATATATATACAATATCTAGTCAATTACAAATATGGTAGATACGATTTTACGATTTTTTTCCTTCCTTAAATAACTAATTTAATAGCATTAATTACGGGTTTTATGCACACATGGCCAAAATAGGGCACTCATTAATTGTGCTACATTAAATTTCAGATTTGATTCTATGTAAATTATAATATACATAGTTTTTCTTATACCGACGGGGCAGCAAGTTTAAATATAAAAATATAAATTATATTAATATTATTTTTATTATTATTTACTATGTTGAAATATAAATAAACAGAAATATAGAGATGAAGAGAAATAATTAAAAAATTCACACTACATAAATTATATATCGAATCCACACTATATATATATATATATATATATATATGAACGTTAAGATTATACGTTATTGAATAATTCTTTGTACATTATATTATTGGTCATGTTCGATTCCGAATCGTTATCACCACAAACTAATATTTTCAAACCATTTCGATGGTTGACACGCGACGCAGCAACATATAACTGACCATAACTGAACACAGGATATTCAGATAAAGGTCGACGTTCGAAAGTGATTGACCCTGACTCTTGTTTATCGTCATCGCATGTGAAATCATGAGCAAAAATTGTCTTCGTTGAAACTTGAAAGGTAACCTAACGTTAGAAGGCATTAGACTCATCCGGGGAAGCAACATCTTTTCACCTGCCTTTGCACCAGTTAGAAGTTTGCATTCAAGGACGTGCGTGGAAAGTCTTGTAATAACCAATCTCGTCCTGTTACATAATACCATGGAGTGTTCTATATTTCTCAATAACATAATAGGAGTCCCCATCTTTAGATGCAATACGTGATAACACCCCAAAAAACTTTATACCATTCCAGAATTCAGGCGTGTGCAAATTATTTAAGAAGCCATTCTCACCGTTGAATCTAATTTTCTTTTTAATAATCTCATAATCTCAATTTACAATTACGCACAAGTCATTCAAAAAAAGAATGAATAAGGTAAATTAAACTAATATACGTGAATGGAATTAAAAAATAAAATTCTCAAATTATACATTACCAGATGCATGATTTTAATTAAACACAATAAATTTAATAACATTACCAGATAATACATTTAAATTACATAATAATATAATAAGATATTATTCTAATATCTTATTTTAATTAAAAATTAATAAAGTATATACATACATACACATATGCATAAAATTAATGAACTTTGCACTTCAAACTATGATTACAAACAAATTGAATTTACGCTACGATTAATAAAATATTATATATTAAATTAAATTAATCTACATTAATATGTGAACAAAGTATTTAAAAATTAATAAAACATACATACATACATTTATTTTTCTTTTTTGAGAATAGTACTTGTGCCATTAAATAAAGAAAACACAAAGCATTCCAAAAATTATTTAAAGAAATAACTAAAATTTAAAAAGTCAACAAAAAATAAGGAGAAATGTTAAAAAGAATGCTTTATCAAATATATAAATATATATGTAATTTATGAAATATTTACTTAGTAATTTAAATTTATATAATTACAACTAAATCATATTGATAATTCATTGAATACTAACACATTTGATAAAAAAAATCTGAAAATCTTGTAATATAATTTTACAACTACAAACAATTCGAAATATATTTATTATTCATAAAATAATAAAATTAAACTAATCTACATTAATAGAGATTGATATTAAAAAAAATTAAATGTATGCACTACCATGTATAAGATTTAAATTAGATACAAATAAATAATGAACTCATTTGATAAAACACCTTACATTATATTAGGTAATCAAATCTATACACAAAAACAAATTAATCTACACGTATTGAAATTGAAATTAAAAATTGAAANATTTGATAAAACACCTTACATTATATTAGGTAATCAAATCTATACACAAAAACAAATTAATCTACACGTATTGAAATTGAAATTAAAAATTGAAATACATACAATAACGCATAATTGATTTAATTTAATCACAATCGATAAATATTAAAAACATCATAACATAATTACAAATTAAAAAAAAAACAATTTAGAAATATTTGATAATATAACTAATCAAATTCAACCAATTTAAAACCCATTTAATTGATTAAATACAACCCAAACCATAATTTATTTTGAGTCCACTTAACAATTGAGAGGCTCAATTGTTTTGAGTCCAATTTAAAATCTGACAAGCCCAACCGTAGATCCGGATCCAAGCCCATAACATGACCAGATAACCCTAAGTATAAAAGTTGTTAACCCTAAAGAATTTGAAGTGTCTTGAATTTAAACCAATACATTATCAGATACATGATTTTAATTAAACACAATAGATTTAATAACATTACCAAACAATACATTTAAATTAACCTAATATTAGAATAATATATTATTATAATATCTTATTTAAATTCAAAATTAATAAAGTATATATACACATACAAATACACATACACATACACATACACATACACATACACATACACTCTCTCTTTATATACTTAAAAAAATGAATAAAATTATTATTCTAATATCTTATTTTAATTCAAAATTATATAAAAAAGTCATAAGAAATATCCAAAATTATTATTCTAATATCTTATTTCAATTCAAAATCATATAAAAAAATCAAATCAAATAAAATATCCAAAATTATTATTCTATATCTTATTTCAATTCAAAATTAACTATAGTATATACATACATACACATATACATACAAAAAAATAAATACTTTTAATTTAAAGTAAGAAAAAAGAATATAATGTTATTAAATTAATAATTAAAATAAATAACTAAATTTGAAGAAGCAAAACAAAATAAAAGAAAATACATAGACATATAAACTAAGACATTCGATTCTCGAACAACCTGACATTGATCTTCTTTATAACACCAATAATTCGTCATCCATATTTTACATAATTAGAGACAATTTAAGTCAATTCAATACATTAATCGAATATTAATAGACAATTCGAACCTATATATCTATATATAATGATAAAATTTAGTAGACTACCCAAACCTATATAGCTATATATAATAATATAATTATTGAGAACCAATAATTACCTCCGAATCATGAAAATGATTTTCATGAAAGTCTTTTGTTCCTTGTCATCAAATCACGATCGAGCAAAAAGTCGAACAACACTAAGCTTAAGTGTTTTTTTATTCGTTCGGTCGATGTCTTTTGTTGAGTCCAAATAAAGGAGGCATCGTTCCAAACATTATTGCTGCCCGAGTTTTGAAAATAGAGAAAAAGCACAGACACATTCGGGTGGGGAATTGAAATTGATTCGTAAAGAATAAGAACCTATATTTATAGAGAGATTAGTTGAAACAATAGAGATTCAAGTTTTGAAATTGCGATAACCCAAACATGATTTCGTATCCCCTCATTATAGATATTGTATCCGGTTTTAATTTTTTGTCCATTTTTTGTTTGTCGATTATGGAACAAAAAAAATAGATATATTTCATGAATTAAATGTCTTTAATTAGGCAAACAAATCGTATAAAATGTATTTTTTTTAATATGATCCCGACTCTAAATATAAGAATTATTCAATATTGAATAAAGATTTGATGTACTGTTTTTTCTTTGTTTAGAATTATATTTTTCGTAAATTTTTTATTGGTTGATTTTAGAGTGAAAAAATCAATATGCAACATTTTCCATTAATTAAACATCTTTAATAAAACAAACAAATCATATGAAATCTTTTTTTTTTCTTTTAAATATGATTCGAACTTCAAATCTCATAATTAATCAATATTGAATAAAAATTTGATATATTGTATTTTCTTTGTTTTGAATTCTATTTTTCGTATATTTTTTATTGGTTGATTTTATTTTTTAAAAATTGACGTGCTGTATTTTTCATAAATTTAATGTCTTTAATTAGGCAAACAAATCGTATGAAATCAAAAATATGATTTATTGTATTTCCTTTGCTTATGATTTTAATTCTGCAAGTAAATTGGATTAAATCAACTACCAATTTTTTAAAACAAAACTACTGTAGAAGACATCTGATTTCTTAGAGTTTAATTATGCAAGGGGATTAATATTTGTTCAATTTAATATGCTTTAATATTTTATTATTTTTTTGCCAAATTAGTTATATTTGGGACCTGTAATTTATTTAAGTTCGATGCCTTACTTTTTTTTATTCTGATTTTTTCTTAGGGCCTGTAATTTAATTTATTTTCATGCTTTATTTTTCTTTATTCGGGGCATGTAATTAAATTTATTTTTATAGTTACTTTTCTCATGCTTGCTTTATTTCAATTCAAAATACCAAGAAATACAGTTTATCTTTAATCAAAATTTGAACATTTGACTATTATATAATCAAATTTTATCATTGTAATCACTAATTAGATGATAGAAAAATTGGTTTTAAAATGTAATAATTGGATATATATATATATATATATTTAAAATTGTGAGTTTTGGGAAGTTAAAAATTCAATTTATGTGGCTCACAAATTTGAAATTCTAAGATTTCAAAAAATCAAAATTGATTTTTTTAAAATCTGAATTCAGAGTTTTAAAAAATTATATCCTGTTTTTTAGCCAGAATATCCAAAATTCAGCTATTTGAAATTTTTTTTTTTAGAAAACACACGACTTTATTTTTGAAACTTATATTGAAAAGTCAACAATTGTGTGCTATGAGATTTAAATAAATAAAAAAAGGTTGAAAAATCAACAATTATGTGCTGTGAGATTTAAATAAAACAAAAACTGTTGAAAAGTCAACAATTGTGTGCTGTGAGATTTAAATTAAAAAATAAAACAGTTAAAAAGTCAACAATTGTGGCTTTGCGCCAAAAAAATTTCTTTTTAGGGAAAGAAATAAATTTTGGAGGGAACCAAAACAATTGCCTCATATAGGCAGTACTGTTATTATATATATATAGATGACAATAAGTAAATATTTACAATAAGTCTGTACGGATCAATTTGCTTCCAAGCAACAGGGATAAATATATAATTTTGCATGATTAATAAGGAGTTTTATATAAGTTCATTACTATTCTAATTTTATATTTACTTATTTGTCTTTTATTAATTTTTATGGATAGAGATTTAATATACTTTTACTTATGGAAAACAATTTCAATCAAATAATTAAAATATATAAATATACTCAATCAATAAGTTATTTATTAATTTAACCCTCATTCCTATAAATTTTCTCCTAATTGAAGTCTCATTCATTTTATTTGTTTTTCTTATAAGCATATTGCTCCGGAGCAAACTGCTCTATTGCAAATTGCTCCATGTATTCCTTTTCTTTGTCGTTCTTTCTATTTTTTGTAAAGATAGTTTATTAATATTGTTGAGATTTTTTATCTTTGTTTTTTAAAAGATATTCTTATTAATATTGTTGAGAAAATGTATAAAGTGAACTTCTAAACTTATATTCGTATGTTTTCAACTTAATTAAATAATATAATACATTAAGATTATTTAATATCTATTTTATTTTGAAATTGATAGGTAACTCTTACTAACAGTATCATAACTACTGTAAAATAGTAATTTAGTTTAATATCAAGTGTTAAATATATATATTTGTGTGTGTATATATATATATATATATATAATTTTGATTTATTGAAAATATATAAAATATCTATAATTTATTCCTCATTATTAATGTTTTATGTTAAGATACTTTTGTCCAAATAACATTAGGCCAGACAGCTTAAGCGCCTTACGTGCGCGAAAATCAAACTGACTATAAAAATATTGTAAATATTTTTAACCGTAATATAATTATAGTTTTATAAATTTATTCAAATGGTCTTTGAGTTTAATTGATTCTTTTCACATTTTAAAAAAATACATGAATTTAAATTTGGTTATAATCTAACAAGATATTAAAATTTTGATGATTTAATATTCTATTAATATATTTTTATTTATCAGTTTGTACATATATATTTGCAAATTTCTCGTCATTATAAGTTTTGAGAAAATGAAGAATATGGTCATAAAAAAGATAATAATATGGATGAAAGGTGGAGTACACTTATTAGACAATAATTTTATAATAATTTATTATTAGAATTATACTAAATCCAATTTTACAAGAAAATTATTTTGCTATATAATAACTTCATAATATATTTAGTATTCAAAATATAACTATAAGAATATTTTAAATATATGAATATTAGTAATTTATTTTTCATTGTTAACATCATTCGTTGCAAACTCAATATATTGTAGTTTAAAAAATATTATGTTCAATTTAGTCTCTCGCTCGCGCGCGCACACATATATACCAATTTATTATTTAGAATTTTTATATTTATGTTAAATTTTTTAATTATTTAATAGAATTTTAAGTATTAATATTTTTATATTTTTGTATTATATAAACATTAAATATGTATTCACTAAACAATTAAAATTATTTATTAAAAAACTATTATTATATATATAAATAAAAAGCAGTTACATAAATATAAATATGTTCAATTAAGTATTTTATATATATATATATATATATATATATATATATATATATATATATATATATATATATATATATATATATATATATATATAAATATATATTCTCAACTTGTGTTTTATACCGATGTCTAATCATTACTTATTGATTATTATTATTAACTAATTTTATTTACATGTTTATAAAAATTCTAAAGTTGTTATATTCTCAACATGTGCCTTGTACCGGTGTCAAATAATTATTTATCAAACTTCATTATTAAAATTTTAAATTAGATTCGTTAATATTTATTAGTTATGTACTTAGAAGATTTTAAAAGATTATATATTCCCTACCTTAATCGCATTGTATCGATCTCGAATCACTATTTATTATTATTATTATTATTATTATTATTATTATTATTATTATTATCAATTTATTTATATTTTAATATTTAAATTAAATTTATTAATAATTTTATTCACATACTTATAAAAATCCAAAATATGTCATATTTTATTAGAAATTAATATTTCAAATCAATATTTAAACTAGATGATTGGACATGAGTGAGTATATATATAAAAATTTAATTAATTAGCACGATTAAAGTATATAGATAGATTTTTTTTTTGTATTATTAGAAAAATCAATTATTAAACATATTTTTTTATTCACATTCAATACAAATCAACAAGTTTTAATGAATTAGCACATTATGTTAATTATAAATCAATTTTATTTTATTTTATGTTATTCTGATTTCAAAATATTTTATAAATTTATATTTTTTGGATTTTTCTTATTTTAAAATATATTGATAGTTTTTAGAATTAATAAAACTTATTCCATCCCAAAAGGATATGTTGGTTGCAATCTTGGGTGTCAAGAAATGATAAACTTGTTAATAATCGTGTTTTTTTTATTTCCATATGTATCCCTATAATTAGCACAAAAGAGGTTTTTTCTTTCAGAATGAACCCTATGTACTCTATCATTCTGAAACAAGGTCCTTTCCTTCCCTACTCTATGGTACTCCTTAATATCTAGAAGCTACTTCTTTTTTCCAGCTTCTGTAAGCAGTGACGGACACATGACTTTCATTGAGGGGGGCCCAACATATAATACAAAAAAAATACGAAATATTTCAAATAAAATCAAAAGTTAATATTTTTTTAATAAAGCGTTCCCATTTATCTAAAAACGAAAAAAGTTTAACTTAAGTCAATAATTAATTAACGACAAATATTTGACATTTGACACATCATTTTAATCTACACAATAAAAACATATTGAATTATAATTTTCTAACCTTTCATTTTAATTTATGTATGTAATATATTAGAAAATAAGAAATATATGTAAGAAAAATAAAATAAATTAGATACATAAACAAACAACAAATTATTATCATTAATTATAAATATTCAATCAAACTATTAACTATTATGTTCCAATCATTCCTACCAAGTGATAATTGACAAATATAATTGAAAAAGAACTTAAAACAAGCGATTCATAATATAAAATTAAAACAATTAAATATTGAACTAAATTTACTTTAATCAAGATAAACCTTACTGCTTTAATATGCAAATCTCCAATAAACCCTAGATTTGTAATTGGGGAGGAGATGGTTTGAGAATTTATGAATAAAGAAATGGTGGGACCGCAAGAGAGGAGTTTGTGGAGAAAAAATTGGGAGTGGGGACGGTAGGGAAGAATAGGGATTTGATTTTCTCTCTATTTTGTTTCTATTTAGCAGGTAAGTATTTTTTTTCTTTTATTTTTTAAATATAAATGTGAAAAGATATATATACTCTTGACTTTTTTAAAAAAATTCAGGGGGGCCCAGTGCCCCCCTTGGGCCCATAGTGTGTCCGTCCCTGTCTGTAAGATATCTATCACCAACTTCTGTATGGTAGCCACTTCTGTATGATAAGGAAAGAGATACTAGTCAATTATGAATGATAAATTACAACTCCTGTATAATACTTAGCTCCTAGGCTATGGTCACAGGAGAACGTTCTTTTTGTATAGTCTAAAGGGTACGGTATATGTACTTAGATGAATTTTAAGAAAACTGAGCAATTATTTAAATTTAGCGGTATATTGGAAAGATAATACTTTAACTATTTTAACCAATATTTTGTGTCAAATAACTGTAAATCTATCCTTTTGGGGTTGAGGGAGTACATTTTTTATTTATCTGATTTTATAATTTTTATATTTATCTGATTTCATGAATATATAACTTCAAATTTAATATATTAACTTAAAATATTACTAGTATATTTTCATAGAAATCTAATTTATATCTTCATTAGATATATAAAATATTACTATTATATTATTTATTATTATTGTTAATGTATCATTAAAATATATTTGAATCTTGCATGACTTATTGTGAAGCCCCATCTATTTACTTTTATAATTTATTTAAATAAATTTGATAATTCCTTATATCACTATTTTTATTTCATTTTAATTGAAATGTTTTATTACAATAATATTTTATTGGAATGCATATTGGATATTATGAAATTTTTTACTTCTATTTATTTTATTTTGTAATGAAAATAAATATACATAGTATATTTCTATTTTGACTCAATGTGTTTAATTGGGCTCAAAATCCTTTAAACTTATTCAATAAGATGGGCCCCAACCATTGAGCCCAGACTTGGGCCCAAATAATAAACCTAAGTCCGAAATTATTATTTTATATATCGATTTGTTCGCATCGATGAGTAGTATACGATTATATATTTAAATTTGAGAACCGATGTTGGATAAGTAGTGACGGAGCCTCGAACCGCCGGATGCTGGCAACCCCATTTTGGCCATTCGGAATATCGAAATTTAATGAACCTTATATTAAATGAAAGCCCTCTTCGCAAAAAAACATGATTTTGAACTCGTTTTTTTATTCCGGTGAGATTTGGGATTGTGTATGTGTTTTGGTCCGAGCGTGAGTGTGTCGAGATGTGTTTGTGTGTGTGGCCGCGTGTTTTGTTTGTGTTTGGGATGGTGGCTGGTGTCAAGTGGTCGCCAAAGAGGGGCTGGGCTGACTAGGGGAAAAATGATCTTGGCAGGAGTTTTTTTTTTAAAGTTTTGGGGTTGAATTAAAATGGGTCAAAAGTTGAGGGATATAATTTTGAGAATTTGATAGAGTTTTGGACCTAATTGAAGATTTTAAAAACTTCAATTTGACCCTCTTAAATTTCAATTTTAGATCTTCTAAATTAAGTTTTAATTTATTATGAATTGACTCAAATTAGATTCTTCAAAACTTCAGATTGAAACTTTTCAAAGTTCTAAAAATCTTATTTTGACCCCAAATTACTTTATTAATTTTTCAAAACCGTACAACTTCCTGTTGTCAGAATTCTTAATTCATGAGTTGTAGGTTTTTGAGCCTAAATGGGTTAAAAGACTTTCAAATGACTTCAAATTCGAACCATAGTTTCGTTATAACATCCTCCTACATAACACGTATCCAAAATTACAATTTTACCCTTTGAACTTCTAATTTCAAGAATCGAGGCCAAGCGTCTTTATTGTACTATTACACTTTCAATTATATTAGTTTCATTTACAAGTGTCTTAGGACCTTATATATATATTACTTTAATATAGTTATATTATATTTTAGGGTTGTACATGGGCTTTTATCTGGAAGTGACGAGGTATTTCATGTATTAGATCGGAAACCTCGTAAAGCCATCATAGTTATATGCTTGATTATGGAAAGAACTTTAAAGAAGGTGAGTAAAACTTTATTAAAATGGGGAGTTTGAAAACTCTCAAATTATAATGCGTTGTTTGTGCTTATCTGCGAGTAAAATATTTTTAACTGGAAAGTTTGAGATTTTCCAAATCAAGAAGCACTTGTTGCTTAAACATATTTTTCTATTTGTATAAGTCTTTTGAAAAATAGTATTTTGAGGGAAAATATGCAAGTGTGCATTGCCCTTGTGCTCAATCATAAGTCCAATTATATGATTTTATATCAAAGGTATCATTTGAACTCGACTGTTATTATTGACTCTCTGTTATCTATTGTTACTGTCTGTTACTGTTACCGTCTGTCTCTGTCTATCTGTCTATCATTGTTACTGTCTGTCAGGCATGAGTAGTTTGGGCAATCCATCGAACAGGTTGCCTGTAATTCTTGCTTGACTACTCGTGGTACCTATTCCCATTGTTCCTGGTTGGGTCGGAGACGACGACAAGATTTGGGTCGTAGATTGGGTATATTCCGGAATATGACGTACCCTGGGTTTCAATTCCATAGCTAAAGGGAAGTCGAGCCTACTGGGAGGGATAAGGCGATTGAAACTTCGCCCTGGAGTGTCATCTTTCATGGTGAGTGGAAACGCAAGGGTCGATGTTTGATCGACATCGATTCTACGTTTATGTGAGTTAACCTGGCTCAGAAGCTAAGTGCTACGCGTTGGAGCCACCTCTATAGTCCTTCGGGAGCTAAGTGCTAAAAGCGAGAGCCACCTATAGAGTTCCGTACCCGGACACTCACTAATTGGACTGATTATTTTAGAACAGGACAGACTTTCGCGTCTGTTCAACTGTTAACTATTTCAATTGATTTCTTAAAAATAATTTAGTATTATATGTTTGTTCTAAATATGATAATTGGTTAGTTTTTGAGAAAATTTATTGTTTATTTAATTTTAAAAATATTTTAATTTTGAAGCTGCTGATTAGAGTTTTGTTAATGTATGAAAATAGTTTTACACCAAGTGCTCCGATAATTTTATGAAAACTATTTTCTAAACTCTTGTCAATTTTTATTTTAAAATAGAATTTACATTTCATTTGCTTGCCCTCACTGACCACTTTTAGCTCACGATCTCGTTTTTTTTAAAACCAAACTCTAGATATTGGCGATAATGCGAATGATGCTGACTTCGAATTTCAAGGTGAAGACTGACTCGTCTAGGGCTTTCTTTTGTCGACTTCCTTTTATCGCGTTGTATGTATATGAAAGCGAATTTAAGGTGAGAGTTTGTTTGTTTGTGTTATTGATTTTATTACTATTAAGGTAGTATTTTATTTGAGGCGTTACATTTATATTGGAATTATATTAAATTCTAATATATATGAGGGTTATTATGTTATGTAATAATGAGGAATAAATTATAGATATTTTATATATTTTCAATAAAACCAAAATTATATATATATATAGACACACACACACACACACACACACACACACACACACACACACACACATATATATATATATATATATATGATTGGGTTCAAATGAGAACCCGTCATTATATGTGAACCTAGGGACTAATCCTGGCCTTAGATCTAATATTGCACAGTGCAATTATATGTCCAGGTTCATTGTGCTTTTTACACAGTACTGTAGTGCTAAAATCAGTCCAATTTTTTTAATTTAATTATATATATATATATATATATATATATATATATATATATATATATATATATATATATATATATATATATATATTACAACATGCAATATGTATCTTAAATTGTAGATCTTGAGAATGTGATTAATTTGATATATATTTCATTCAAAACGAATAAAATTTGAAAAAGTTATGGTTTGTTGAAGATTTGAGTTTCATTTCAAATTTTTGAATTTGCAGTTTATAGACGAAATTTGCGATGCTTTTTGTATACAATCGTAGTTTTTTTTTCTTAATCTATTGTGCTTTCTAAAGAACAATGTAGTGCTCTTTGTAAACGTTGATATATGTTCAAAATACCATTTTTAATTAATTAATGTATTTTTTTACATTATTACCATGCTGACATGTCATGATCTCAACCATCAAGATTATCCAATTTAATGGTCAAAATGAGTCCCTAGGTTCACATATAATGACGGGTTCTCATTTGAACCCAACCCTATATATAAATATGGCAGATACTTTTTTTTCTTCTTTTTGTAAATAATTAATTGGAATATATCAACAACTCATTAAAGCCAATCCAGCTGGAGTTTGTTATAGTTAATTTAAAAAAAACTCTTAAATATCTACTTAAATAAGAATTAAATTAATTGACCAAAGATTATATGTAATAAATAAATTAATTAGATTGTAATAGTAATTAATAGAATATCCTATTAGTTTTAAATGACTCCTACGAATGTGTAAGAACAATCATCATAAGATTTACAAAATGGTTAAGAACATTGTCATAAGAAAATGCAACAATTAGAGAGGATAATAATACTGTAAAATCTGAGGGTCTATGGTTTTGAAAATAAGTCTCAAATTTACGATGTTGTTATCAATGTTAAACAACACTGGTTAACAACATCGACCAGAGTAAAATAAAAAATATGCAGCGGAAAATAAATTTAAGAACACGATTAAAACAAATTCAGTTCACAAGTAAAAGTACTTGTGAACTTGGGTGTACAAACCCGAAAACTATATTACTTTCTTGTTGTTCGATCAATACAAAAATATTAAGTAATATATGAAAACTAAAGTATCAAAACACATGATACTAAATACTTGTCGCCTAGGTTGAACAAGCTCTTCTCCGTTGGTCACGSAACWTRYAATKACTTGTCGATCTCGATCAATGGCTCCAAGTAGTCTTTGTGTTCTCCTCTTGCCGTACGTCTTGCGTCTTGCGTCCTGCGTCGTTCTTCAAGAATTCCGTGCGTAAAGATCTTAATTCCAAGCTTAGTAATCCTTTGTCTTAAATAGACAATCCTAGGATTCTAAACTTGGTAAATAAACATACTAAAATCTAGACACAATCTAGGATAATAAAATCCTATAAATAAACTAGGAAACACAATAGGAATTATTGCCAAAAATAATTAATTTTGTGTCTAAGAAAGGCAAATAACAAAATAGGAATTATTTTCAAGAATAAATTCCTCAACAATCTCCCCCTTTTGCCTTTTTGGACCAAACACTACGATGCAAACACAAATAAAAATACTAACTCCCCCTAAGTTAGAAAACTCCCCCTAAACAAAATACCCAATGTTGTTAAAATTCAAACCAATATTACATACCAACATTGTTCGAAATAACACTTAACAAAACAAATCAAAATAAAGGAACTTATTGACTTCGAACCCTCTTCGAACGACGAGGGGATGTCGAAGTTCCTTCACCCCTATCTCTGCGCTTCCTCTTCTGCATCTTCATCATTTTCCTCAAAGCCTTATTGCGCGAGCGAATTCTCTTCCTTCGCCTTTCTTGAGCAAGACTAGCCAAGGTTTCGGCAGCAACAACATCTCCTCCATCAACATCATCTCCAGCAGCATCGTCAGCAGCAACATCTTCAGCAGCGTCATCAACATCTTCAGCAGCGTCAGCTTCTCCCCCTTTTTGACCAGAAAGCGAAAGGGCCTTCAAGAGAGAGCTACGAAGAGCCTTTAGCTGAGTCATCTGCAAATCAATGGAAGACACATGTGCACGAAGAACCTGTGCAGAAATGCGGACCATGTTGGGATCAGCCGTCCCAACATCACTACCAACATCGGCGTGAAGCAGCTCTTGCCAAGGAAGATGAATGACTCTGGCACCGGTAACATGCTGACCTCTCAAAGCAAACCAATCAGCTTCACCACCCGTGAGCACATCATCGGGACGAAGCGTCAAACCCTGGTTCTTTAGCAAGTTGAAAATCAAAGAAGGAAAACACAACGGGGCCGCAAACTTTGTGGTGGCAAACTTATCAATGGTGTCAAAAACATGCTGGCCAAAACTAAACGTAATGCCCCTCCCAAGCCTGAACAAGAACTGGGCTTGATGCCGTGTAACACACGTCGTGTTCTTGGAGGGGACCCAGTTGCAAATGGCCACCTTGTGCAAGATAGAGTAGAGAGAAGAGAGTCTAGTGCTCGGCAACTGTTCAAACCATGTATGCACCATACCACCCGACAAAAAAGAAATAACTTCATCCATATTATCCATATTAGAATCAACCTGATATGGCTCAGTGCCAAACAATTCATCAATTAAGTCAGGGGTGAAACTAAACACTCGACCACGCACAAACACCTTGCCATAGTTCACAGAGTTTGAATCGACAATAGACGGCAACAAATTTGCATAAAACTCAACCACAATATCCCAGACAAATGGTATGGCAGTGGAGACTGTGGAATACATACCTTTGTGCTGGAAGTAGGCAATCAAATTGTGCCTCCCAAACAACTCAACAGGGACACGGCGCTCTGCAATCATGTGTCGGGTCCGGTACTCATCAAACAACTCGGCACTTCAACAGTTAGAAACTTCTCCGAAAAAGGTTCCATATCCTCAAGTTCAAGGACCGGAGTAGGAGTGTCCGTGGAGGACTGGGAGTGATCAGAGACGTCGGATGGAGCTGGCGTGGGAGCACGAGAAGCAATCAGAACAGAGGCAGCGCTGGAGGACGAAACAGACGGCGAAGGATGTGATGTTGGTATGGGGGAACCAACATGAGTAGCAACATCGTCCTTCACAACAACTTTCTTTTTCTTCTTTTCCTTCTTGAAAGCACTAAGAATATCTCGAAGAAGAATATCCGAGGAGGAATCAGGGGAATACTCAAACAAATCTGGATCAAATGCAGGTTGATCCTTATGAACTGGAGACGAAGGAGGAACATCGGCATGCGGTTTGGCGGAGCTGGTGACTTCCCCGGTGATAAAATCCAATACAGTGTAGGGAGGGGATGAGTACTCTGTGGCAGTGGAGCCAGGAGAAACCTTGAATTTCGTCGGGATAGGTCTCCTGTCGGCCTTCCTCACAAGCTATTTCCGGCGAGTAAACTTCTTCTCCGGCAGATGAAAGCGGCGGCTCGAACCCTTCAACCGGAGCAGCAGGAACAAAATCTTCATCATCAGGGTCAGACATCACAGTGACATCCTCCGTGAGGTTCATATGCTCAATCGACACTTTGCGGCGCGGTCCCGCCTTGCTTTTCGGTACCGCGGGCGGCACAACACCTGGTGGAATATTGCACAGGCGCCTCGACCTTTTCAAAGTTGGATTCCCCACGCGCCCAAAAGTTTCAGCAATAAATGCCAAATTGGGGGGATCATCTACATCAATTTCATTCCCGAGCTGTCCTGGGAACACTTGTGCTAAAGGCGTGGCGTCAATTGGCGGCGGAAGTGGAATAGCAGCTTGAGAAACATGCACCGGCGAGGGTGGTGGCGATGTTGATACCGGTGGTGGGATGGAAGAGGAACCACCACCAACTTCTTCTTGTATGTCAAAGCCACCAACCTTAGGAATCGGCACAGGACCCTGTTCGCTGGAACGATGTACGCCGGCCGGCAGTTCAGGAACTTTCGACGGTGAGGATTGGTCTGTCGTCCTGAAAATCACACAAAAATACACAAACCAAAATCGAAGAAGAGAGAAGGGTTTTGTGAGAGCTGGAGAGTTTTATTTGCAGAAAGGTAATTGGGAAGGTGATCAAACGGTAAAATCAGAACTGGTATTTAATCTCTCAAAAAAATGACCATTGAAGGAGAGAGAAAATTGAGAACAAGGAAATAACCCTAATTGCACAACTAACAGATTTATGGGTTTTAAAACACGATTTTTATTTCCTTCTAAAATAGCACCACTCCCCCTTAGATTAGGCTACGTGATCACAAAACAATCCCATTATCTCTTCCTTATTTTTGAACAATTAAATTGCACAGCCCTTAACACAAAATCGGCCGAAAATACATAGCTAGAAAAAAAAATGAACCATCAGCCCAGTAGCATCTATCTTGTGCAATGTTAATTTTCACTCACCAAATATGCCTCGTTATTACCTGTCCAGCCGTCCAATTTTAACTCCACTGAAACACTTAGTTAGCTTAATTCAAAATAAAATTAAGAGTTTTCAAGATAGACAAAGAACACAAGCAACAAAATGCACAACAAGATGGCATCTTCACAAAGTATGAATGTCCTACGGGATGCCTAAAAAACATGACCTAAAAAATACAAAAACATATTATGATTTCAGTGACTTGATCCAATGTTTTTTTTATTACTGACAACATTATAAACCAACATTGCCTTAGGTGAAGTCAATGGAAACTTACCCCTTAACCCAAGTTAATGACTACGTCAAGATCTCTCAAGAAGGTGATATTTAAAGATTGGATCATTTTGTATCCAAATTTTCTTCATCCTTGAAGGGATTGAATATTTTAATCTTCAGCAATTGCTGTTAAAAATCTCTTGTTTTTGGACCTGGGAGAAAACCAGTTTCTGCGGGAAAATCCCACAATCACCTAATTGAAGAGGCTGGTTCTTTTTGCCATCACTTTTATTGCAACACAGGACCTTATTGCACTTTCAATCAAACTCAATGCATTGGGATTATGTATGAAAAGAAAGATAAAAATGCATGCAAAAGTATACATATGTTGTGACTGATGTTGATAAAGGGCGTCACAACATCACAAACCAACATTGGTTCAGACAATGCACATACCGAGATCTTTCCTCAAACGAGAGAAGGTCTCGAAATCTAATGCCTTAGTGAAGATGTCAGCAAGCTGATTATCTGTTCCAATATGCTCAAGGCTAACAATATTTCTCTCAACTAGGTCTCGAATAAAGTAGTACCTTATGTCAATGTGTTTGATTCGTGAGTGCTGGACTGGATTTTTGGAGATGTCAATGGCACTGGAATTGTCACACAGCACAGTCAAGATACTACTGTGCAGACCGTAGTCCTCTATCATCTGGTTCATCCACAGTAATTGTGTGCACGCACTTCCAGCTGCAATGTACTCGCCTTCAGCTGTAGAAAGAGAAATATAATTTTCCTTCTTGCTGTACCAATAGATTAAATTGTTACCCAGAAAAAAACATCCCCCAGTAGTACTCTTTCTATCTACCACATCCCCAACCCAATCCGAATCAGTGTACCCCACAAGTTCAGTACCGGTATCTTTTACGTACCACACACCTAGTTTAGTTGTACCAGCAATATACCTTATTATTCTTTTAACGGCTTTTAAGTGTGACTCTTTTGGATTAGACTGATATCTAGCACATAAGCACACACTATACATAATATCTAGTCTACTTGCTGTCAAATACAACAAACTCTCTATCATACTTCTATACATGGTGTTATCAACACCCTTACCAACATCGTCTCTCGACAGCTTCACAGTTTTGCCCAGTGGGGTTTTCTTGATTGTTTCACCTTCTAAACCAAACTTTTTAACTAAGTTCTTTACATATTTAGTCTGGGAAAGGAAAATACCATCATCAAGCTGTTTGATTTGTAAACCAAGGAAGTATGAGAGGTTACCTTCCATGCTCATCTCGAATGTATCGGACATTCGAGTGACAAACTCCTTGACCATCTGCTCGTTAGTGGATCCAAAAATAATATCATCCAAATAAATTTGGATGATTAAGATGTGCTTATTGGATTTAAGAGGAACAAAGTTTTATCAACTTCCCCTCGTCTAAAGTTCAAATAAAGCAAATGTTGAGTTAGCCTTTCATACCAAGCTCTAGGAGCTTGTTTTAAACCATAAAGAGCCTTTTTCAGTTTTAAAACAAAATTTGGTTCTTGAGGATCCACAAATTCTTTAGGCTGCTCAACATACACTTCTTCACTTAAGACTCCATTTAAAAAAGCACTCTTAATGTCCATTTGATGCAATGAAATCTTCATATAACAAGCAACAGAAAGCAAAAGCCTTACCGACTCAATGCGGGCAACAGGGGCGAAAGTTTCATCAAAATCGATTCCTTCAATTTGTGTATACCCTTGTGAACCTAGTAGAGCTTTGTTCCTCACAATGTTGCCAACCTCATCAGTCTTGTTCTTGAATATTCACTTTGTTCCCGTCACGTGGGAATTTTCTGGTCGTGGAACTAAATCCCAGACGTCGTTTTTGGCGAACTGATCTAGCTCTTCTTGCATTGCCCGAATCCAGAACTCATCCTTGAGTGCATCCTCCACTCGCTTGGGCTCTATTTTAGAAAGGTACAAAGATTCACGAATCTTAGAACAATCTGTAGACAGACAAACGTACCTGACCATTTCCTTGAAATTTATCTGTCTGCGTCTTGTACTCCTTTCGTCTAAATCACCGATAATTTGGCCCACGGGGTGGTTTTTCTGGATTCTGGATGGAATATTCCTCTGATGAAGATCAATGTGATCAACTGGACCTTCTTCTTCTGAATCAGAATTTGATTCTGCGGCGGCTTGGCTTGATGTTGGTATCCCAGTATCAACATTGGTATGAACATCATTCAACTCTCTGATTTCAGAACCTGGATCTCTTTTTTGAATACCTGAACTATCATCTGAAGTAGGAGTGACATTTCCTTGAGGATTTTGAACATACACAAGATCATTATCCTTAGTAGGTTTGACTCCACTCGTTAGATCATCGAACTTGACATTTACTGACTCAAACTTGCTTCGAGTTCTAAGGTTAAATAACTTATATGCATGACTATTTTGGGAATAGCCCAAAAACGTTTTGCTATGCTATTTGAAATGAGCATAGTTCTAGTCATTTCAGCGAGAGTCCTATTTTTACGTTCGGCTATGCCATTTTGTTGTGGAGTGATAGGTGAGGAAAATTCATGACTTATGCCCTCCGAAGTGCAGTATTTAGAGAAAGATGCATTTTCAAACTCTTTTCCGTGATCAGTTCTAATCCTACCAATGTTCACATTAAACCTTACACACAACTTCTTTGCAAGTTTTTTGAAAGCCTCAAAAGTTTCGGATTTTTCTTTTAGAAATTCTACCCAAGTAAATCTAGAAAAATCATCAACAATAACTAACACATACCTCTTACCACCAAGGCTCTCAAACTCAAGTGGTTTCATGAGATCCATATGTAGAAACTCAAAGCAAGATGATGTAGTGAGACTTTGTTGGACTGGATGTGGCACCCTTACCTATTTTCCTTTTTGACATGCCTCGCACACATGAATAATCTTGGTGTTGAGCTTAGGCATCCACTCACAGCTTCTTCTTTGGCCAACCTGTCCATCATCTTGTAATTCACGTGTCCAAGCTTTTGATGCCATAACTCAGCATCACTTAATTGGGACAGTCTGCAAAAAACATCACTTTGGATTTGGTAGCAATTATCTGAAGTCCTTTGACCAGTGAGAATATATGGTCCGTTCTCCTCATAGACTTCACACTTCTCACGGTTGAATTTGACACTAAAACCTCCACCGCACGATTGACTTATGCTAATCAAATTTGGAGTAAGTCCTTCTACCAGCAGCACATTTTCAAGAGTTACAATTCCGGGAACATGGAGAGTTCCTTGGCCAATAATTTGGCCATTTGTGCCTCCACCATACTTTAATTTTCCACCTTGAAATCTGATAATGTTAGAAAGTAACTCTTCTGACCCAGTCATATGCTTGGAGCACCCACTATCGAAATACCAGGCTCCAGGGACGTGGGACTTGAGGGAGGTATGGATCATGTTACATTTGACGTTATTTTTCTTGACCCACACTTGTTTGAACCTAGTGTTGGTATTGATGTTGATATGACGGAAACCAACATTGGATTTAGCAGCCGCATTAGTTCTCTGAAATTGCCTTCTCTGGCCTATGATCTTCCAGCAAAAAGGCCGAATGTGTCCGGGCTCGCCACGATGATGGCACACGAACTGTCTTCTTCTCTTCTTGTGCCTCTTGGGTGAATTCTGCTCTTGACTTGAGGAACGTGACAGCTGAATCGATTTAAATCCAATTCCATGCTTCGAGGTTTCTGGGAAGCTCATCTCTAAGATGTCATCAAGCTTCGCCTTGCCTTTGTTCATATTTGATATGGTTCCTTGGACCTTTATCAGCTCGATTCTCACCTTCTCTAGCTCAGCATCCTTCTTGATGAGCGATGTTTCCAATCGAACAATTATGTCAGTCTAATCAACCTTTTCTTTGGTTAATTTCTCTACTTCTTTCACGAGATCATTGACCTTGAGCACCTGTTTTCCCCAACTGACAAACAGTTGCTGGTGCTCAACACTCAGCAGCTCGTACTCCTTATGGTAATCAGTAGTTTCGACATTCGAGCAAACGATGTTGGTTTCAAGTCTATCAACATGGACATCATCATCCCAAACAACATGGGTAAATAAGGATGGTACAGGTTCAGTTGACTCGAAATCATTGACATCCTCGGTGAAATCAGTAGCAACCATGCTTTTCTTCCTAAGAGTGTTACGACACTCATTTTTGTAGTGTCCCCAACCTTTACATTCATGACACTGCACTTCACTGATTGGTCTCATGGGATTGGATACTTTTGGAATTGAGGAAGTGGACTGAGATCTGGGAAGTGCACGTCCAGTGAATTTTGGTGTGGAAATCTGTGGACTAGTCTTCGTATTTGAGCCTCCAAGACTATTCTTCTTCTTCAAGAATCTGTTGAAACGTTGAGTAACAAATGACAATTCGTCTTCACCAAGGGTAGTGGATTCTATCTTTTTTAGAATTCCATTGAAATCAAACTCCTCATCATCTTCATCGTTGACTGGATTCAAATCGGATGAGAAAGCAACATTCTTCTCCTTTGAGTTGGGACCAAGGTGTTCCATCTCATACTGCTTGAGGTTTCCAACTAAGGTGTTGAAATCATTGTTATCAACATCTTTAGACTCTTCTATGGCAACCACCTTCATATTATATTTTTTTGAAATAGACCTCAGCAGCTTTCCTACAAGACGAGAGTTAGTTATTGCCTCACCAAGTTCTCTGCAATCGTTTGTAATTTCTGACAGTCTCATGGAATAGTCCATGATTGATTCTTTCTCATCCACTCTCATTGCTTCGAACGTGGACAACAGCATTCTCAGCCTTGATTTCCGCACGCTTGCAGTTCCTTTACACACCCTTTGGAGTGCGTCCCAAGCATCTTTTGCTGAATCGCAATTCTTGATGACTCTGTAATAGCTTGCATCAACATAACTGCACAAGGTGTTGATACATTTGGAATTCCAATTTGCAGCATTCATTTTGTCAGCAGTCCAGTCTTTCTCCTTTTTTGGGATAGTGTCGCCTTCTCCACCAGTGACACGTGGCTTTTCCCATCCAACGAGGACGTTTCTCCATGCACGTTCATCAATGCTCTTTAAGTGCCAACGCATCCTTTATTTCCAGAGAGAATAATTCTCCCCGTTGAGGATCGGTGGCCTTGGGTTGCCTTGAGCATCCATATCACCTAAAAATAAGGATCAGTACTTAAAAGGTTAAGTAACCCGCTCTAGATGCCAATTGTAAAATTTGAGGGTCTATGGTTTTGAAAATAAGTCTCAGATTTACGATGTTGTTATCAATGTTAAACAACACTGATTAACAACATCGACCAGAGTAAAATAAAAAATATGCAACGGAAAATAAATTTAATAACACGACTAAAACAAATTCAGTTCACAAGTAAAAGTACTTGTGAACTTGGGTGTACAAACCCGAAAACTATATTACTTTCTTGTTGTTCGATCAATTACAAAAATATTAAGTAATATATGAAAACTAAAGTATCAAAACACATGATACTAAATACTTGTCGCCTAGGTTGAACAAGCTCTTCTCCGTTGGTCACGCAACTTCGAATAACTTGTCGATCTCGATCAATGGCTCCAAGTAGTCTTTGTGTTCTCCTCTTGCCGTACGTCTTGCGTCCTGCGTCGTTCTTCAAGAATTCCGTGCGTAAAGATCTTAATTCCAAGCTTAGTAATCCCTTGTCTTAAATAGACAATCCTAGGATTTTAAACTTGGTAAATAAACATACTAAAATCTAGACACAATCTAGGACAATAAAATCCTATAAATAAACTAGGAAACACAATCTAGAGTTCTAATTAATTTTTTACCTAAGAAAGGCAAATAACAAAATAGAAATTATTGCCAAGAATAAATTCCCCAACAAATACAATCGAATAGAAATTGATGACTAAGCCCAAAAAGAATGTATATATTAGATCCAATATATACAATTAAATTAGACAGAAATATAAAGAATAAGAACATGATGTCTAAGATCAAATCCAATATAAATACTGAGTAAATCGAACAATAAACCCATTCCTTAAGAAAAAAAAAAAGGATACAATACAAACTGATAAAAAAAGGACATCTAAACAAATGTAGCCATTCAGATCAAACACTAATATGATATNAAAAAAAAACAGCCTCACAAATCACGAGTTATTGTACCGTGAACAATTTAATTTATTATCGCATATAATCCACATATATCATCACATATAATTGGTAAATATTATCACATATAACTGATACATATCATTACTAATAATTGAAATCCTAAATCTAAAATCTAAAACCATAAAATGAAAAAAAAAACTTAAAACGAAAAACTAAATTTTAAAATGAAAAATTAAACCTAAAATAGAAAACTAAACCCTAAAATGGAGTATTAAATCCTAAACCTTAAATTTCTATCATATATCATAACATACAAGTGACATATATCATCATATATAACCGACACATATCATCACATATAACTGGTAGAATGATAGATTTTTAACGTGAACCCTAAAATGAAAAATTAAAAACTGGAAAACTAAACCCTAAAATGTAGAATTATAACCTAAAATGGTAAAGTAAACCATAAATAAATTTTTGTCACATACATCATATATAACTGATATATATCATCACGTATAATTGTCATATATCATCACGTATAACAACGTGATAATAAATTTTTGCAGGGTGCACCTTGCAATGTGAACCCATGTGCATGTAATAAATTTCCCAGGAATCACCCCTGTATATAGATATACATATCAATATTAATTTACGAACTTATATACGAAAAAATATTTCAATATATCTATATATAGATCTACAGAATTATTGAACAAACAGATCCGATAATATATCATAGAAGTATATCAAATTATTCGAACAAATTTACAGATGAAAACAAATGAAGAAGGGGCAAGACTCTTATCAGGCCGAACTAACAGATCATCCGTTAGGCCAAAATTTCATACCGCTACATTATAGTACAAAAACCAATACATTATAGTAAAAAGTCAATACATCATAATACTAATACAAAAACTAATACATCATAACAAGGGTCAGATATTTATGAAAAATCAATACTTTTGAGTACAAATACTAATACATCATAGTTCAAAAACCAATACATTAGAGTATCGGGTCAGATGGCCTAACGGGTCATGACCCGTCAATCTGGCCTAACGCAAGTCTTTGCCATGAAGAAGATGTACACACATCAGAATTCTTGACAGTTATATAAAATTTTAATCAAAATTTGTTTCAAAGCTAAAAAATCATACAAACAAAAAATATTAACTTGTATTAGGTCATAAAATACCCTAATATCAATTTATATTGGGTCATAAAGTAATAGGTTATAAAAAGTGGTTTAATAATACAACAATAAATACTACATAATTACCTCTGGATTGGGTTCAAATGAGAACCCCATCATTATGTGTGAACTTAGGGACTCATCTTGGCCTTAGATCTAATCATATGTGTGGACCAGATTTTTTCTATTTTTTTAATTTTATTAAATCAATAATATGGTAGGTAAGGGGGGTTTATGTCTTTTTACCTAATGCTCTCAAATCAAACCAAATCAAATACAAAACCCATCCTTCCCCATTCCTTAATCCCACAACCCCCACGGCCGATTCCTCCCCGCTTCCCTCTCCCGCCCCTCTTATTCTTGGATCTCCTATTATTTACACCACTGTGGCCGTGAGGCGTGATGTAAGGGGGCCGCTCACATCTAACCATAATCGTAGTTTCTCTTTGGTGAGCGTCGATTCACGGCTGGTCGGATATATTAAATCCTCGGACGACAACAACGATGGTGAACGAAGTCGACGACAGCCCATAAATTCTCGACGAATCTGCAACAGATGTAGGAGGTAAGGATTTTGGACGTGAAGAAAGCGAACAAATGGTGGTGATGGAAGCCTTGAGTTTTATTGTTGCGTGTTAATGGCGGCTGCGTGAGTTCTCCAGTTGAGGAGAAAGAAAAATTGCTAGTTGGGCCTGGGCCCAATTTCGTTCAACGACTCTGTCTTTTTCCATATTTAGATTTCCCTTTTGTTTTGATATAATTTGTAAGGGGATTTTTTCTTTCTCACTGGTCAAAAAAGAAAAGAAAAAACTATGTTGTTTTTATAATTGTACCAATTTATACGAGGAAGATGGGTGGGTACTTTTGCCATTAGCTCCATGATCCATCCATCCCTGGTTACATAGTATAGCTTTTTGAGTTTTTTTGCAGGCCTGATGTTGTCAAGCTTGTTCAGGCTAATAACTTAGCACTGCCAATATATTAAAAAAGCACTGCTATTTTATTGTAAAAGCTCTAGTTATATAGTAAAAATCTAAATTCTTACTCGTAAATAATYGTGCTTTTTACARAGTACTGTAGTGCTAAAATTAGTCATATGCGATGCTTTTACTATTCAGGTTTTTTAATTTAATTATATATATATATTTTACATTTTTAAAACATGCAATATGTATCTTAAATCGTAGATCTTGAGAATGTGATTAATTTGATATATATTTCATTTAAAACGAATAAAAATTGAAAAAGTTATGGTTTGTTGAAGATTTGAGTTTTATTTCAAATTTTTGAATTTGCAGTTTATAGACAAAATTTGTGATGCTTTTTGTATACAATCGTAGTGTTTTTTTTTATTTATCCGTTGTGCTTCCTAAAGAGCAATGTAGTGTTCTTTATAAACATTGATATATGTCTAAAATACCCTTTTTAATTATTTAATGCAGTATTTTACATTAATACCCTGCTGACATGTCATGTTCTCAACCATTAAGCTTATCCAATCTAATGGTCAAGATAAGTCCGTAGGTTCACATATAATGACAGGTTCTCATTTGAACCCACCCCATTACTCTCTTACCTTACATATGACAGATAACAAAACAAATCTAACGATATTATCAAAATAACTCTGAATTACCTAGATGGAGAACTTTTTTCTTTTTTAATGACAGGAAAATAGAAACAATTCATCCCCTACTTTAGGAAAAATTGTTTTTTTAATTCATTATCTTGTCCACTTTTCAAAAAAGAATTATGATATTGTCCAGTATCAAAACACATATACTAAGTTGGTAAAATTATCAAAAAAGGTACAAAATTATCCCAATCGAGCTTTTTTGCTGACGTGGCATGATTTAATAATTTCTTATCATTTTTCTATATCTTTAAACATTAATTGAACAAAAAAAACTGAGAAAGAAATCAATTTTGGTTCATTATATTTGCCACATTCCAGAAAAGGTACGTGACATTGACCATCATCAAACCACATCTGCTAAGTTGGCCAATTCATCAAAAATGGTCCAAAAAAGGTTAGGTCGAGATTTTTGTTGACGTGGCGTGGTGCTATATTTTCTTATCATTTTTCTATAATTATAAAAATCACAAATATGTTTTTTCCTCCATTCTCTTTTCCATTTTTCTCTTACTTTTCCTTTAATCTAATCAATAAATTTTGAATCAATAAAAAATGACAAAAAATCTGAGATATATATAAAAATATAAAATAAATATTAAGAAATTATAAAATAATTATAGGAATTTATACTAGAAAATGATTATTAATAAAAAGAATTAGCTAATACAAATAGATATAAATATAAAACCATAAAATATATTATAAGAAATTATAAAACATATATATAATTTTTGATGAATTGGCCAACTTAGCAGATGTGGTTTGATGATGGTCAATGTCACGTACCTGTTATGGAATGTGGCCAATATATTGGACCAAAATTGATTTCTTTCTCAGGTTTTTTTGTTTAATTAATATTTAAAAATAAAGAGAAATAATAAAAAATTATTGAATCACGCCACGTAGCAAAAAGCTCGATCGTGATGATTTTGTACCTTTTTTGATAACTTTCTAATTTAGTGTAGGTTTTTTGATACTGGACAATATCATGGTCCTTTTTTTGGAAAGTGGACATTATAATGGATTAAAAAAACAATTTTCCCCCTACTTTACGATAATTTGTTAGGTGCACTCTGTAAAAACTTTTTATCATTCAGTTATACGTGATGATATATAATAGTTATACGTGATTATATATGGTAGTTATACGTGATGATGTGTGGCAAAAATTTATTTTTACAGGATTTTGTTATTATTTGGGTTTAAAAGAACATAAAGATAACAAGAATAGAGACTTGGAGTAAGGTTAGGAATCTATTGGGCCAATCTAGAAGTAAGCCCACATAATCAAATGATTCAACGAGATCACAATACCCAGTCGCAACCCCCGTAGCGGTCACGACATGGGTCAATTCTGGAAAGCTGTTTTCACAAAGACAAGTAGGGACTCCCGTCATAATTGCTACTTAAGACGTTACTGGGTGCTATTTTTCCGACAAGCGATCGTGACCACCTTCGCGATTGTGAACCAAGTAGTGATGGGGACAAATACATTACAAATGCGGTTTAATGCTGAAGATTATATATTTTTATACTTTAAAAAAAGGCCAAAAAGCAGTCAAAATACATTGACTTGCAGTCCCTTTCATTATCCATGAGCATAGAGTTCACTTTGAAAAGAGTTTGAGAACTTGGGGAGATAGTGAATCTTTTGGGATTGATTTGTAGGATAAACATGAGGAGTACGAAGATCGAAGGATCAACATACTCTATAAAGATAATTCTTCCTCTATCTTATTTATGAACGCTATGTGTTCGATAAATTGTCTAGTTTATTCCATGAATATTTCTAACTAATCTCTCTTTATTATAAGGTTTGGAGAAACAATAGATGAATACTGTTTGAATATCTCTTTCAATCGAGTATGAAACCTTTGCTATTTTTGTGATTTGATATGATTGTTGCACAAGCACCAACCCAGCAAGAAGCAAAACTGGCCATTCGCACCAAGTTCTAGCCCGACACTAATTAGACTCATGGAGGAGAAAATGGGGCAACAATTCCAGCAAATAACTTCTAGTTGAAGATGAGACTAAGTGCAATGGTTCAACACAAACAGTTTGGGGGAAGTATAACAGATGATCCGAATGCACATTTAGTACAACTCCTTGAGATATGCGGGAACTTCAAGATGAATGGGGCTTTAGAAGATGAAATTAAACTCCACCTATTCCCTTTCTCTTCACAGGATAAGGCGCTAGGATTTGGAGCCGTTGACACATGAGACGAGATGTGTCAAATGCTTTTACTCAATTTCTTTCCACCATGCAAGACACCAAAGCTCAAGAGCGAGATTACTCATTTTGTTTACTATACGGAGATCCATTACACGAGGTATGAGAAAGATTTTGAGAGCTTTTGAGAAAGTGACCCCCAACATGATTTTCCCGAAGACCAATAAATTTGTTACTTTTACAATGGGTTGAGTGGCCATACGAAAGTGATGGTGGATGCTTCATCAGGAGGTGCCATTTTAGAAAACGTTACAATAAAGCGATCAACATATTGGAAGAAATAACGGCTAATAGCTATCAATGGCCGATAGAATGCTCGATGATTAAGAAAGTTGCTATAGTGGGCGAGAATGATATGATCACCGCTATGACCCAAAATTAGTGACTATGAATAACAAGTTTAACATGTTGATGTCATCAAGTTCGGGATCATCATCAAGTCAATCAAGTGGAGTTTCTATGAATGAAGCGTTGAAGACGTAAATCTTGTCAACCAAAGAAACTTCAATAATAACTATAAAAGCAACCAAGTTGGAAATCAATACCATCCAAGAATGATAAATTATTCAAACTTCTCATACACCAATTCAAACAACTTACACCAACCACCACTGGATTCTTTTTGGGGACAAGTGGGGTGATCAATGAGGGTAAGAAGCTAAGTATAGAAGAAATGTTCACCGCATTTAATGGTGACACAAAATTGCATTTCGAGAAAGGAAAAACAAGGATGAATAGAATAGAGAAAAATCTAGATAAAATGAATGGGTCAGTTGAGATCCACATGAATTTTCTTGAGACTCAAATATCTTAGTTGGCTACCATCATCGAAAACCAACAAAAGAAAGGGAAAACTTTGAGCAAAATGGAGGTAAAACCTAAAGAGCAAGTGAATGCGATTCATTTGATAAGTGGAAAAGAGTGTGAAGGGTCGAGGATGCCAAGTATTAAACTTGAACGATATATAAAGGATGTAAACAAAGATGCCAAGAAGAATATGATTGAGTAAAGATTGATAAAGGGGCTGAGAAGCCAAAATCTATTCCTAACTCTTCTAATTCTTTATCATTTCTGCAAAAAGCTCTAAAGAAAAAAAATGGATGAGAAATTTTCTAAGTTTCTAGATATTTCTCAATAAATCCATATAAATATACCATTTATTGATTCTTTGATGCAAATGTCAAACTATGGAAGGTTCTTGAAAGAGGTGATAAGCAAGAAGAGGAAGCTTGAGGAATATGAGATCATGAACCTAACAGAGAAATGCAGTGTAGTTACTTAGAAAAGTTTACCTCTTAAATGAAAGGACCCCGAGAGCTTCAAGACCCCACGTACTACTGGGGGAATTTGTTTAAGAACACCTTATGTGATCTCAGTGTGAGCATAAATCTTATGCCCCTACCGATCTTTAACGAATTGGAGATCAGAAATAGTAAATTGACTAATATCACACTTCAAATGGCAGATAGATCCTTAACATACCCGAAAGTTATAGTCGAGGATGTGGTGGTAAAAGTCAATGACTTAATCTTCTCGGTAGATTTTGTAGTGTTGGACATGGAAGAAGATAAAAATGTGCCATTGATCTTATAAGACCTGTTCTTGGCAACTAGACGAGCCCTTATTGACGTGGAAAATGGAGAAATCACATTGTGTATAATTGATGAGCATAAATCTTTAAAATGCTTAATGCTATGAAAACATGTGATGTGTGCAATGAATTGAAAAATGTAAAATTATAGATTGCACTTATGTTGACAATGTCTTGATTACATCTTTAAATCAAGAAAATATTGTGCACAACTCTCTTGATTCATGTTTTGTTGTGTGGAATTGTTTTGTGAAAATGTGTAGGAAGTTGAAGAAAGAAAGCGGAGCTTAAAACGTGGGAAAAAGGTTACAAGACGGTGATGATATCACCGTTTACAAAAATGAACTCTTAACAAAAGAGAGCATCTAGCTAAAGACATAAAAGGAAGTACTGGTGGGGAGGCAACCCAATATTGTAAGGTACATAGGTAGCCATTTTACTAAAAACACTTTTAAAAAAAAAATCACTTTTTTTCTGGATTTGTTGCGACCCTAGTATCGATCGCGAACCAGGTCATTACTAGGTATTGTTTTTAAAGCAAGTCATTGAAACCCCAGTAGCTGATTAACACATATTTTTCCTTATTTTTATTAGTATTTTAGTTAGCTTTTCTTATTATTTTTGGTATAAGTTGGGTAGATTAAGCCTAGTTTCGTAATTTTATACTTCCAGCTTATTTTACCATATTGTGATCTAAATTGATGCAAATAGGTGATTATTCTCTGTTTCTCATCTTATAGCTAAGTAACCGGAAGTGTTCAGCACATAAGAGACGAAGTTCAATAATTAAGAAATGAGAATCGAGCATTCCCGCGAAAAATTAGCAGAAGTTGCAAGTTAGCGATAACCCTTACCGCTACCATTACCGCTATCTTACCGCTGAAGATGGATAGAGAGCTCCCAGACCAAAATAACGGTAATCTTAGTGGTACCTTTATACCGTTAGTTACACCGTTAGGAAACGACAAAGAGGTTTAGCGGTATACTTAACGATTACTTTCTTACCGCTACCAACACCGCTACGGATGGATAGAGACTACTCGGAGAGGGTTAAAGGTATAGTTAGCGGTAACTCATACCGCTATCTTACAGTTACCTGCCCAAGAATTGCGTTTTTACCCTAACTTGTGCTCCAAGACATGGGAAAACTATATAAACCCCTCTCTTAATCTGTCCCAAAACACACATATCACCACCATAATTATAATTTCGGCCCTTAGACACCAAAATAACATACCTTTACATCCCATATCATAATAAAAGATCAAGATCGAAGATTCAAGAGTCACTAGTTCCAAGCTCCGATTTTTAGTTCGTGATTCGATTTTCGGCCAAGATCTACGCGATTTCTCCGAAATAGTTGGAGGATTTACTGCACTACTTAGTTCAAATAAGTATTCTAGACTTTTCAATTGCTTTCTTTGTTTAATTCATGCGATTAAGTAGTTGTGTTTATTATTGTTCTTGAGTTATTTTATGCTACAAATCTTAGTTACTTTGGATAATTGGATTCTTAATCTTTCATCTTAATTTAGTTTGATTAATGTTTGGATATTGGAGATTTAATATTGATTATGCTTTCATGCTATTTAATTTGTTCAAGTCATTTGATTCCGTCACGTGCTTATGAGTATTTATTCCGTTTACGTCTTGTTTATGATAATTGCTTTTATTTCATGCTAGTTAATTTCGTTTGAGTTTCATGCTTTTGAATTCGTTATTGTTATCTAGGTACGTACATGCTTTCTAGATTGATTTCTTGGATTGATTTCATGATATTAATTTCTAGTTGATTAGTTAGTTGAAGTTATTTTTCATTGATTTTATTGCATTTTAAGTTCTTAGATTAATCAAAACAAACAAAAACCCCCAAATTGTACAAGTTTTCGTGTTAATTTGTGATTAAACAAACATTTGAGATTCCGATTGCATGTTCCTTGAGATCGACTCGGTTTAACTTACCAACCTACATGCGAACTCGTACTCTTGCGATCGAGCTTTTGAATAATTGACAAATATTCATAAAGTAGGAACACAAAATTTTGAATCAGTAGCGACCACGAAACAGGTCCTTACTGGAAGCTATTTTTAGGGCATGTGATCGTGACCCCTATCGCGGTCACTACCTAGATCTCAAAAGGGTCGCAAAAACAGAATATACACAAAAAATTCACTAAGTTAATATTCTAAACACAACATTACATCACCCTCTCATATTTTATCATCCAAATCTATCAACAAGTCATGAATTCTCTAAATTTTGAATTAGATTCTGCATTTTTGAATTTGGGGATTATTCATAATTGGTTGAATCTCTCCATCAATAATTGCTCCTTGATGCTTATTATTGCTTAGAATGAAGGTTATGACTAAGTTTGTGGTTGCGCTAATATAATATTCTGATCTTTGGATTGAAAGCTTATAGAGGAATTTCATTGAATTCATGGAATGCATACTTAGTTCCTGAATTTATTGAGATTTTTTGATTATTAAAGCATTTTATAATTTTTTTAAATCATTATAATATGAATTCCTTCTTTTGTGGTAGATTAGAGTTTGAATTTATTGAAGTTTGGGGGATGATTCGTTCGTTTGGGTGTATAAATATACATACGATGATCATTTGGGCTTGTAAAATTTGAGAATTATATAGAAATATGTATGTTTAACATGATCAATCTTCTAAGTATCTTAATCAAATCCATTGTAAATATATTTTAAACATAAAGAAACTATTGTGAATCATGAATGTTCAGTTTTTGTCTTGACATAGAAAAACCGAATAAATTTTATTATACTTGGAGTCGAATAAACTTGAAGTTCTTATTTTGTAGGACATGGCTTCAATTCACTTAAGAAATTGAATAGGAGGCAATCCTTCCCGAGCACTCCAACTGAGAGATCCAACACCATCACCACCATTCTCGCCTCTTTCTTCATCTGATGAGGAAGAGAAATATATACCCAACCTAGTGACCGATCAAGAACTACTTCGGATACAACCAACCTCGCTCGAGAGCCAAAAGTTAGACTGGATTTGCATGTCTAGGGTTTGAGGCACGAAGTGCGCAAGTAAAACATGCATGTAAGTACTCGAGATTAAGGAGGACGTGAATTAACTTGTTAGTTGAATTGGGTAGAAATACGGCTTGATGACAGGGATATGGACAATGTATGGAAGATGGGCATTGAGATTTTTTAGCATCCTTGAAGTTGAGAGGGAGATATCAACAAGAGATCTTGTGGTGATCTCTTTCCAATTGGATAACACCTAGCATTGTCTAACTTTGGCCCTACTCACAGAGTTTCTCAACCTTCCCAATGGTGGATTTTGAATTTATGAGTCGATAAATTTTTGTCAGCATGGATTTTGGGCCATGATTAGCAGAATAACTGGTGAACGAGGTTAGGATCTTAACGGTAATATTGCCAAAGCCTCAGATTCTGGTGTTTCGATACATACATCGCGTGATATCATGGATGATAATCGCCCAATACAAAAATGACGAAGTGAGGAGATCAGAGTTAGTGGAACTATGGTTTATACTTTTGGGATCTGATTTAACGTTGCATGGGCCCTAGTGGAATAGTTTTTCTAGCAATCAAACATCAAAAAAGGGGCTTATTTGCACTAGAGGCTTCATCAAACCAATTGCCGAAATTTTGGGAATCCAGCCCAAGTATCAAGGAGCTATTCCTGGGAATACGATTTGAATATTGAGCATTTGAGAAGATAAAAATGATCCTTTTGTATAGTGTTTAATACTTGCTCCAACAAAGAGCAAAACATGATTTCCCGCTTCCAAATCCGACACTTACCTTACCTAGTAATCACCGAGACTAAATGAGTTGGAACCTCAACTCTCGAGAACATCACGAGGTATAGAGGGCACTTTTGAGAGCAAAAGAAGGACCGATGATGCATGATGATGAGGCAAGGCCCTCACGTCGACATTTAAGAGAGGATCATGTTCTCGAGAGAATAACAGGGATAGAGGACTGGATGGACGAAATGCAGTAAAGTCACATTGAGATGCGGATGTAACGAAACGTGTGGCGGATGATGAGACAAATGAATAATCCCCATATTCCGCAGCACGACTACGAGGTCGAGCCTTCTTCCCCGAACTCATTTTGAAATTAATGTGTCTTGACCAAAGTAAACCACTCTTTCCTTTGCAAACTTATTACTACATTGTAGAAAATAAGTTTGGAGGGGTAGAATACGGTTTACTTTGATAATGTATTATTATAAGATTGAATTAGTTAATTTTATTATTTTTACTTTTATTTTTGCACGTTTAATTTCTTTGTTAGAAATAAAGTGGGATTTGTGGATAATTTTGTCTGTAATAATATTATAGGTTTATTTGCTGGGATATGCATTTGTGTGGACTTCTTGTGAAATATTTGATGATGTGCTAATGATGAGTTGATTTTAGAAAATTACTTATATTCTATAAAAACGCATCGTTGAATGCTATACATTGACTGGAGAATCTTAGCTTCTTGTTTTGAAATATGATATGTCTTGTGAGAAAACTTGTGTGATTTCTACTGTGTTAGTATCTCTTTAGAACTTGGTTTGGTTTCTATTTTAGTGTACGAAACAATCAAAAATGCTTTAGGCAATTTTGAAAACACGAGTCTGACCAGATGATATATATATATAAAAGTTACTAAATAAAATTATCCCTAATAAGCCCCGTTGAACTTTATTTATGTTCCCATTCTTTGAAAGCCACGAGCTTATCATATGATCTCGAGAAGCCTTATGGGATTTTTTTTGTGTGTGTGTGTTGATATTTAAAAAATTTATTGATTAAATTTATATGATGGATTATTTGGCGTAGGCACTTATTTTTTACATTTAATCAATTGTCAAATTCTAAAAAAATATAAAAATTTAACAATAAGATTCTTAAGCATACACTTAAAGGCTATTTATTTATGTAGATTTCGAAAGCCTATTCTATAAAGGCTACACTTTATCTTCCATATAGAAGCAACTTTAAAAAATTCAAGTAAATTCAATAAGATAGTGGTTTTTGGGGTTGGTCGAAAGCCTATGTAAAGGGAAAAAAAATCGGGTTTTCGTTGAGAGCCACTTTGTAAAGGCTTAGTTCTACAATTTTTTTTTTGGGTTATTGGGTTAAGGTGAAATATAAAAAGTTTCAAGTTTTATTTGTTAGGATAATTGGGGTATTCTTGTACGTTTATTCATATATTAACCACTTATCAATATATTTCATACTTGACCAAAGAGCCTACATTACAACTTTAAATAAAGGCCTATTATTATTCTTGTCTTTAGTACACACTAAGTATAGGGAGATAGATAATTTTTAAGCTTATGTTAGAGTTCATGTATTGATATAATTTAAGCATATACACGTCCCATCTTATACACTTGTTTGATTGAGTGAAACACTTTCTCATGTATTGATTGGAATAAGAGGCTTAAAGTTAAATACAGTGTAGCGACTAAATTCTTTTTTTGTATTTACATTTTGAAATATGATACTTCTAAAACTAACACATCTTCATCAATTTTTCCATGTCCATACTCGTATTTATTTTCTATTTTTTATTTCTTCAAGAACGAAGAAAACTTTATGTTTGGGGGAGTTGATAAATACAACTTTTATGAACATATTAGAACTTATTTACTTAGATTTCAATTGTTATTTGTGCATTTTTGATGTCCTTTTACTTTAATTCTAATTATTTGGATGTTATTATGTGTTCGGTTTTATTGTGTTGTTTTTATAGATTTTTGGAGTTATTTGTGCTTCAAAGGGCATACGGGTGAAAAGAATGGAGACTTGGACTAAGGATAGGGGCCTATTAGACCAATTGAAGTAAGCCCACATAATCAAGTGAGTCAATGAGCCCACAAGACCCAATCCAGACCCCCATCGCGGTTGCAACATGGGTCGATTCTGAAGATCTCTTTTCATAAAGACTAGTAGAGACTACCATCACGGTCACGACTTAGGTTGTTACTTGGTGTCATTTATATGGAAAATGATTGTGATCACCTTCGCGGTCTTGAACCAGGTCGCAATGGGGACAATAAATGTTACAAATGCGATTTAATGCTGAAAATTTTGTTTTGACTTTAAAAAGGGGCCAAGAAGTAGTCCAAACACATTTAATTGTAGTCCCTTTCATTATCCATGAGCATAGAGTTCAATTTTAAAAATGTGTGAGAACATGGGGAAATAGAGAGGGATTTATTCAAGGGAGAAACACGAGGACTATGAAGATCAAAGGATAAAAAAATCACGTACAGTTTATTCTTCCTTTGTTTTATTTATGAACACTATGTGTTCAATGAATTATCTAGTTCATTGAATGAATATATCTGGATAATATTTCTTTATTATGGGATTTGGAGAAATATTGAATGAATAGTGTTTTAATCTTCCTTTTAATAGTATGGGCCCTTTGCTATTTTCGTGATTTGATACGATTGTTGCATAAGTGATTGATAACTATTTATGATTATAGTTGTGATTGATTGACAACCTTTTATAACTAATAGTTTGATTAATTATAATTTGATAAATGAGGTTCATCAATAGGATTTCAAACATGAGACACTCTAATCAACAAAACCGAGAGGTTTGAGATTAATAGTGAAGTCGTATAAATATGTAAAACCATTTGGAATTCTAAGTATGATTTTAAATGAAGACGTGTGTCATACTTAGAATCTACAGTTTAATCAATTAGAGTGAATGGTTAAACTATATTTGTGATCGACTTATGAATTGAGTCATAAACAATACTTGATTGTAAACTAGAAAGAACATTTAAGAATTCATTGGGATCCCAAACCCCGAAATATTCATCATCTCTTGATATCTTCTAAATTGTGCTTTGTTTATGGATAAGAATTATTAGTCTATAGTTTTATTTAGTTTATGAACGTCGATCGTACGTCAAATACAAACAAATCATCTTTCATGTTGTTTAAATGAAACTACATTATTTATATTGTATTACTTGTCAATATTTGGTCGATTTATGATACTTGTAGAACCGACCTTACTCATTTAATACTACATCTATCCCGTATACTTGTGGTTGGATAGAATTTAATAAATGAATTTTTTTTATTATTACTCAACGACCCATAAATCAGGAAGCGCTCAATTTAGTGTTCAGAAATATCTAAGTAACACCATATTTGCTTCTATTCTACTAAGCAAACCACATATAGTCAAAACAAAAATATATTGTTTCCAAATATAATAAATTATTCATAGATTAGTTGTGAATAGAAATCTTGAGTTCTCATTTTACTAAAACACTAAAAAATAATAACTAAAGAAAATATAACTAAATTATAAAATAATAACTAAAGAAGATTCTATCTACTCCATAAACAACAACAAAAATTAAATTTAAATTTTAACTTTTTGAGTAAGAAGAAACCACACATATTATTCAGAAAAAAACAACAATTGCAATTACTAAATTTAATTATTGTTCAAAAAGTAAAATGAAAAGAAATAGATCATATGAATATTGAAATAGCTACACAAAATAATTTCCCTTGCCAAAGTTTATTAGATACAGCTAATCTACTTTTATATGTAGAAAATTGTAGATCTAAAAATTACGAAAACCAACCCTTACAATAGATGACAGTTTATTACGTGCACCTGAGTACACCTTGCTAGGTGCATCATGTAAGTGTCTATTATCATTCAGTTATACATGATGATATATGGTAGGTATACTTGATGATATGTGACAAGAATTTAGAGTTTAGGGCTTACTTTTCCAATTTAGGGTTTAATTTTTCATTTTAAGGTTTAGTTTTCACTTTTTTGTTTAGTTTTTTATTTTAGGATCCCGACAAAAATCTATCATTCTACCAGTTATATGTGATGATATGTGTTATATATATATATATATATATATATATATATATATATATATATATATATATATATATATATATATATATATATATATATATGATATGTGTCAGTTATATGTGATGACATATGATAGAAATTTAGGGTTTATAGTTTAATATTCAATTTCAGGGTTTAGTTTTCCAATGTAGGGTTTAGGTTTCCATTATTAGGGTTTAGTTTTTTGTTTTATAATTTTTTTTTTGTTTTGGGGTTTTAGATTTTAGGTTAAGGATTTTAATTATTTGTGATGATATGTACCAGTTATATATGATGATATGTACCAGTTAATGTGATGATGTATGCCAGTTATATGTGATGATAAATTAAATTACTGGGTGCACCCTACTAGGTGCACCCAGGTCTACGACACAATGACTCACAATAGACGATGAGTTAATATCCATTTTGAAAAATTAGACAATGAAAAAAATAATGAATTTGAATATAATTAGATATAAGGAAACAAACAATTTTTGGGATTTCCATTAAAAAATTGAGATTTTTGCACAAAACGATTGCAAAGAAAACATATAATGAATAAATAATAAAAAAGTGTCTATATAAACTTCACATCTTCTGCCGGAAATTAGAGCCGAATAATTGGATAACGAGTATAGGTTAAATTTGAATTTAAGGAAACAAATATGTTTTTTTGGGATTTTCAGTAAAATTGGAGTGCACAAAATGCTTGCAAAGAACAAGATAATGAATAAACAATAGAAAAAGGTCATGATAAACTTTACCGACATTTTGATCTGTTGGATCAGTATTAGAGCATCTCCAATGATTGGTGTTATATTAATAAAAAGTCATGCATGTCAGCAAGTCAAAAGCTATACAAATAATGTATCCTCCAACGCATAGTGTCATGAACGGTGTTGTGCTGACATTGACTCAACACTTTCAATTGCACTGTTTGATTTTTGAAAGGATGTTAAACAAAAGGCAAAGATTTGGGTAAGTCCAGACTAATGGGTCCTCCCGTTAGGCCAACCCGACCCAATGGCATTATTGTAATTTGAACATATATATCTGATAGGGCCATACCGGTCAGACCTGGATTGAGGTAGACCTGGAATCAGTAACAGACAAGAAGGGACGAATCGGCATGAAGGACAAGCTGCTTGAAAGCTCTTCCGGAGAAAATAGCCTTCGGGACAGATCTGCTTAAAGGCCTGAACTGAAAAGACAAGTAAAGGCCATTTGTCAGGACTTGGCCGCCAGTTTGCCCAAGAGGGAACAAGTGGGACCACTTGTTCTGAATATGTTTCATAAAACGGCCCGTGATTTGCGGCACGTGTTCCCGAGATCCCGG
>BMAC01000174.1:885215-902413 GCA_014905375.1 Phtheirospermum japonicum
TTTTTTTATAAAATGGGTTTCGCACTTTCAATGTGCGAAACCATTAAAAAGAATAAAAAAAAAAATTTGATTTCGCACTTTAAGAGTGCGAAACCACCTAAATACACAATCCGCCCTTAACACACCTATATCCACAATTTGATTTGGCATATATATTATATATACGCATTTTTGCTAATAACTAGAGGCTGAAATATATTATTACTCATCTACCATAAGATAACACTTGTCATTCAAAATAACCACACATTAACAACATAAATGTAGATAATGTAATTATCAAATAAAATGTTAAAAGATAAAATTATAATAAAAATATTCTTTTTACTCTAATATATTCTTAATTTCAGGCTCAACTTAAATAAATAATGCAAATCCAAATATAAGGTAGACAAGTTGATAAGATGAGATAAACTCTATCATTGAGAGACATTTGCGGACATAGATATTCGATGCCAAATTGCCAAGTTCACTTTCTTAAAGAAATTAGATTTTTCACCAGTTGGTTATGACCTCAATTTTTAGTTTTATTTTATCCCAGTTGGGGGACTGTTCCAATCGATCAATCAACCCCATATGCCAAATATGTATTGGAGTTTAAAGGCATCTTATGTTAGTGCCCCTTTTTGTTTTAAGGATAAAAAGTGTGAAGTGATTTTAGTTCACCTTTCCTTTTACCTATTAGTCTATTTTACGAGGCTGTATATCGTGGACTCGGGACCATTTAATATGGTGCACTCGATCCTCCATTTCATTTCACGTGTGCAATTGAACCTCACTCATTTCAATTTTTCCCACGCGCTCAAATTTTCTCCCTTCAGAAATCAGCAAAAATCTGCCTCAACACGCATTTCAGCACACAAAACAAAGTAAAAAAAATACTATTCCTCAATACTCATTAAACACTTCATCTTCTCCGGCGATTTTCTTCGGCGAATTCGTTTTCTGCTGCGATTTTCTGCAAAATTCGAATTCAACGTTTTCCGAAAATTTGAGCTTAACGTCGATTTTGAATTTTTTTTTTTATTTTTTTGGATTTGTTTAAATTTTTCGCATCTAAAGTGGTTTGAATTGTTGTTGTCATTGAAATTTCCGCTTCATGAAGCTTTAATTTATTTTGGTACAAAATTACATTACTGCATATCACGTGTTTGTAAAAATGCATGAATGAGAATTTTCTTTTTGGGATTACTGCTGAATAAATGTGTAGTTTGATGATATGTGCATGTTCTGTGTGATGATATGTGCATGTTCTATGTGCATGTTCTGTGTGATGATATGTGCATGATCTGTGTGATGATATGTGAATATCTTATTCGTTTTTCCTGCGACTGATATATATATAGTTTGTGATGATATGAATATGTTTGTGTGATGATATGTGCATGTTCTATGTGATGATATGTGCATGACCTGTGTGATGATATGCGAATATCTTATTCGTTTTCCCTGGGACTGGTATATATATATGTAGTTTGTGATGATATATGCATGTTCTGTGTGATGATATGTGCGTGTTCTATGTGATGATATGTGCATGACCTGTGTGATGATATGTGAATATCTTATTCGTTTTTCCTGGGACTGATATATATGTAGTTTGTGATGATATGTGCATGTTCTGTGTGATGATATGTGCATGTTCTATTTGATGATATGTGCATGATTTGTGTGATGGTATATGATATCTTATTCTTTTTTTCTTCATAGGAACGATGTATTTTCATGTTATGTGTGTGATGATATATGAATATCTTATATTATGACTTAATTACCCTTAATCTATATTTTTTATTACTCATGTTATTTGTATTTGACTCGATTTTGACTCCAAATTGTTCAATTCCTATGTGTATTTATTTCATGGGAGAGGTGGCAAGGAATATTTTGTTGTTGTTGAAGTTTAGTTTGAATATAATTTATTTGTGTTTTCCACTAATATGTTTGAGTTAATGAACGAATATGATAAAGGGAAGAGGAAAGAAATCACATCAAAGTAAACAAAATGGCAAAACCGGATCTTATTTCAACTTTTTAAATACCCTTCAAGGCTAAAAATATGTCACAATATATAGAGATATCTGAATAAAATATGAGCAAATATCGAACTTCTTCTTCAAGAAAGTCGAATAATCTTGTTTATGAACAACATTTGTATATAAAAAAAAAGTCGTTATGATTACAATAAAAAAAGATCGGATAAAAAACACCAGTCCAAAAAAATAATAAAAGGAATACAGTCTGACAAATAAAAATAACCTATCTCTCTATTCTTTCATTTATCGAAAAAATATTAACTATAAAATGACTTTAAACTAAAAGAATTACAACTCAAAAGAATGTATTAATGGTTGAAGTTTTGAACTTGTATTCGGACTAACAACTATGAAATTCAAACTCGATGTTGGACCAACATTCGAATGCACGACATAACCGTCTCCAGCAACTGTAGCAATACCATCCTGAAAAAAAAAAAATCAATTAAAAAACATGCTAATGTAACATAATTTGTCCAAATCACAAAGAATTTCCACACCAACACCACTTTTTTTTTTTTAACTCTTTGAGGTAAGCAAGTTGAGTCGGACAAATTTTACTACATAAGACAAAAAAAATAAAAAAACCAAAAATATGTGATTAATACAAATATTAATCACACAGATATCATCACATTCTACATTCAGATAGCATCACATTCTACTTTCAGATATCATCCACCATACAGACTAACATATCATTACATTCTACTTACAGATATCATCACATTCTACTTTCAGATAGCATCACATTCAACATTCAGATATCATCACATTCTACTTTCAGATATCATCACATACAGACTGACATATCATCACATTCTACTTTCAGATATCATCACATACAGACTGACATATCATCACACTCTACTTTCAGATATCATCACATTCTACATTCAGATAGCATCACATTCAAACATTCAGATATCATCACATTCTACTTTCAGATATCATCACATACATACTGACATATCATCTCATTCTACTTTCAGATATCATCACACATACAGACTTACATATCATCACACTATACTTTCAGATATCATCACATTCTACTTTCAGATATCATCACATACAGACACACACAACATCACACATTCCCTTCCATGAATCATAAAAGGAGAAATCATATACCTGTAATAGAACTAATTTCATCAGTGTTCGAACTCGCACCATTCCCAGAAACTGGAATATTTGCAGTAGATCGAATCTGAGCGTTTCAATTACTTATCCATTCCGTCTCCCACTCCCCAAAACTCACATTAAAAATAAAACAAAAAAAAAAAAAAAACAGGGCGAGATTTACTGAAGGGGTTAAGTTAAATCTGTGAGTACAAACAAATACATACCTTCATAGGAATAACAGTTGGCGAAAGCATCCAAACCCCCCAACACTATCCTCGCCTTCTCCACCGCTTCGGCAAAAACCGCCTCTCTCTCTTCTTCCATATCCAACTCAATCACATCAATCAAAATGACGCCGCTTAAGGATCGCTTGGTTTTATCTGCCGCACTCCTCAATTGCTCCTCATTCCCCATCAAAACCAACCTTTTGAAAACCATAATAATTCATCTATTGTAACGAACAAATTATAACGGTATATTTCACAGAAAATTAGAGTTACAGCGAGAAATTTACCAGCAACCGCGCTGTGCTAAATTCACCGGTAACGGATTGTTATTCGGAGGAAATCGATAGAAATCTTTGGCGATGAAAAAGCGAAGAAATTTGGGGATCGCGTGAGGTTTTGGGATAACAGCAGTTCAAAAAAAAAAAAAAATGAAAAAGCGCGTGAGGTTTTAGGGATTGCATTTTATATATGAGAAATAGGTGTATCTTGCAAGGTGCACCTGGGACCACCTAATAAATTGCCCTATTTTACCTCATCCTTCGCGGATAGACAGCAGCGGATAGTTAATTATATTAATTGCTTTGATTTGATAATTATATTAATGGTCAATTAACCCCATGTGCCAAAAATGTGTTGGAGTTTAAAGGCTATGTTAATGCCCCTTTTGTTTAAGGATAAAAAGTGTGAAGTGATTTTGGTTCACCTCTCGGTTTTACCTATTAGTCTATTTTACCTCACCTTAATGGTCGATCCACGCCTATTATGTACGAACACTTCAAAATATGATATTTTGTCGTGTCGTGTCCCCCGTATCGTGTCCTGTTTTACGTTATAATTTACGTATCATAAGCGTGTCCGCGTATCGTGTCACGAATCTAATTCCCATGTCGGTGCAACCTAGATTCACGCAGCTAGAGCGTATGGGTGCAAGAGATAATATGCTTAAAAACATAATTTTCTTCAATAATAATCTGTCCCTTCCCAGAAGGATTACAAGAGGATAAACACTTGTATTAGGCCAGATTGACGGGTCATGATCTGTTAGGCCAACTGACCCGATACTATAATGTATTAGATTTTTTATTGTAATGTATTGGTTTTTGTACTATAATGTATTAGTATAAAATTTTGCCTGATGGATGACCCGTTAGTCCGGCCTTACAAGATTGTTACCCTTACAAGAGTTTAAATAGTAAAGGGTGAAGAGTAGATTCAATAGTTCAAACTCTAAATTTTCGTAAAGTAAAAGGCTTATTAATTAGATGCATGAATTCAAACTATTAGATGCATAAACTCAAACTCTACTAAAGGCTTGCTAAGTAAATGCATGCATAAAAATATTGATTGGTGATGCATGCATGATAACATCAATTGGTGGTCTATTCTCCATCATTCCCTTTTTTCTCAGAATGAATCTGGATGGGTCTCTTGTTCAGCGGCGCAAGGGGTTAAGTGCTTAATGTTGAAGAGGTACGCAGATTAGGTGGGAGGCGAAGGCGATACGCATCTGGGTTTATCTTTTCCATAATTTCAACCGGTCCAATTTTGAGGGATGCGAGCTTATTGTATTCATGAGTCGGGAAGCGATCCTTCGTCAGAATTGCCCAAACAAGGTCGCCAATATCAAGCTCCAAATGACTACTCTTTCTATCCACATATTGTTTCTAGCGGGCATTGCTCTCAATAAGGTTGGCTCGGGCTGCTGCATGGAAAGACTGGATGTCGGCCTAAAAGGAGGAAGCACGATCATCGACGTGAACCCCAAATGGTAAGGGCATACGGTCGACGGGGCCGCGAGGAATGCATCCATAGACGATGCGAAAAGGGCAGAAACTTGTGCTGCGGTTAATGGCCGAATTGTGGGCAAACTCGGCTTGGCTGAGCTTGACGTCCCAAGTTTTGATGTTGTCTGCAACCAAACAGCGGAGGAGATTGCCCAAAGAGCAGTTGACGACCTCGGTCTGCCCATCCATTTGTGGATGTTACGCACTACTAAAGTGGAGCTCCATGTTGGCCAAGCGCCATAGGGTGCGCCAAAAGTAGCTAAGGAAGCGAGTGTCTCTTTTGGAAACAATGGACGTGGGTAGGCCATGCAACAATAAACATTGCGAAAGTACAACTGGGCAATATGGAGGGCATCCGTCGTCCATTTGCATGGGATGAAGTGGACCATTTTACTGAACCTATCCACCACGATGAAAATAGAATCGAAGCCTCATTGGGAGCGAGGCAAGCCGAGGACAAAATCCATGCTAACACCAACCCACGGACTATCCGGAATAGATAAAGGTCGGTACAGATCGACATTGGTGGCCGAGCCCTTTGAAACTTGACAAGTGTGGCAGCGCCCAATGAAGCGGGCTACGTCACGCCGTAGGGACAGCCAGAAGAAACGCTCATGTAGGAGGCCAATCATTCGGTCCCTGCCCACATGGCCAACTCTGTGAAGCTCCTGGATAAGGCGGAGGCGTAGGCTGTAAGAAGGGATGCTCAACCTGTTGCCGAAAAAGAGAAAGCCACCTGAGAGGGTGAATTTAGATGCAACCCCATTCTGCACTTGAGATAGTACCTTTGAAAAATAAGGATCAGCAGTATAAAGAGCTGGAAAATCAATGAAACCAGGAACGGAAACCCGCATTTCCACTAGCAAGGCCGAACGATGACTGAGGGCGCCGGCGACGCGATTCAAGGAGCCTGATTTGTGACAAATGACAAAATCAAATTGTTGCAAGTACGCTGCCCATGAGGCGTGGCGAGAAAACACATTATACCGACTGGCCAAGTATTTGAGAGAGTTATGTTCTTTGAACAAAACAAATTCTCGTTGAAACAGATAGTGACGCCAATGGTGGTCTGCCCGAACAACAGCGTAGAACTCTAAATCGTAATCACAATAACGAGAGCGAGGGTTCATGAGTTTCTCGCTTAAGTAGGCAATGAGACGACCGTCTTAGATAATAAATGAACCGATGCCGACCTTTGAAGCATCACTGTGGAGCTCAAATGGGACGTTAAAGTCTGGCATAAACAATATAGAGGACGAAATGAGCTTTTGTTTGATGCAAGTGAAGGCAGCGTCTGCAGCCTCACTTCAAATGAAAACCTTACCCTTCATGCAATCAGTGATTGGGGCCATAATTGAGCTAAAGTGATGAATAAAACACCGGTAAAATGAGGCGATCCCATGAAAGCTGTGGACGGCAGTGATGGTAGTGGGAGTAGGCCAATCCTGAATAACCTCGACCTTGGATTCGTCAACCGAAATACCTGCTGCACAGATGCGAAAGCCCAAAAAAATAACTGAAGTAGTGAAAAAAACACACTTATTTGGGGCCCAAAATTTTTTTCCTCCTGGAGAATTTGAAGGACCTGGCGTAGGTGTTCCAAATGGGCAGCTTCAGTTTGGATGTAGATAAATGTCGCCAAAATAAACGACAACGCAAGTACCAATAAGCGGGCAGAGAGCCTGGTTCATGATGCACATGAAGGTCCTTGGAGCGTTAAAGAGGCCGAAAGGCATGACAAGCCATTCAAACAGGCCTTCTCTAGTATTGAAAGCCGTTTTCCATTCATCTCCCGGCCTAATCCGGATTTGGTGGTAACCGCTGCGTAAATTGAGCTTGGAGAAAGTCTTGGAGCAACACAATTGGTCAAGTAGATCATCCAAGTGAGGTATAGGAATTTATATCTTACTGTAATTTTACTGATCGCTTGACTATCAACGCACATACGCCACGACCCATCTTTCTTTGGAGTGAGAAAGGTCGGGACGACGCACGGGCTTACGCTCTGCCGAACAAGGCCATGGGATAACAAATCTTCAACCTGCCACCGGAGCTCTGCATGCTCAAAGGGTCTCATATGGTAGTGGGGTCTGTTGGGAAATGGAGCCCCTGGGACGAGGTTGATCTGGTGCTGAATATCTCGGAGTGGAGGTAGAGCAACAAGGAGCTCGGTGGGGAAGACATCAATAAATTCAGCCAAAAGGGATTGAGCCACTGGAGGGACGGCGGATGAAGGGGAAACATTGTGTGCGACAAGCATGAACACCGGTGAATTAGAAGACGATTCTCGCTCGAAGGCAGCGCGAGAGAGTAATGAAACCAACGATGCCGAGGCAAGGCGAGGTGCTGGCGTGCAAGAAGAATAAAACACAAATTTGGCCCCATTAAGCACAAATGAATATGTATTCAGGAAGCCATCGTGCGATAATTGCCGATCGAATTGCCAAGAATACACCAACAACATGTGGCAGGCATGTGGGTACTACATCACACCAAATTGTGTCGGAATAAGTGCCACTAATTTGTACATATTTGTATGTGATTTTCGTGTGGTTTTGCATCGTATGTTGTGTGCTTTTATGTGTTTTAAGTTTATCTTTTCATCGTTTTTCTTCTTTTTTTATGTTTTTCGTTTCTTATGGTGTTTAATGTATTTTTACTTTATTTTGTATGAAATAGTCTAACTTTGTTTAATGTTAATATCTCAGCTCAAAACGAGGAAAACGAGACGAGCGACGAGCCGAAGCCATGCAGGTGCGTCGACTGACGCACCGTCGACGCACTGTTGACGCTACGCCCACGTCGACTGACGCACTGTTGATGCACCGTCGATGCAAATGTTCTGTTGCGTCTATCCTGGCTCGCGTCGATCGACGCACTGCCTGTCGACGTGTGCAGCCTTGCTCGCGTCGACTGAAGCACCGTCGACGCAATTGTTTTGTTGCGTCGATCCTAGCTCCATCGATCGACGCACATCCTGGTCGACGCGTGCAGCCTGGCTCGCGTCGACTGACGCACCGTTGATGCTCCGGCAGTTTGAGCGGTTATTTTCGAAAAATCTATAAAAGCCGGTGGTTTTCTTCATTTTCAAGGGCTGGGACGAGGGGGAAAGGTCCAGATAATGTCGAGAGCCCTCGGTTCATGCCACCATTCAATTCAAGCAAGATTAGATTTAATAGTTCGTAGTTTCATCGTTTCTATGCCATTCAACGTTCAAGGCCGCTTCTCGTCACTGAAGATCGTTGGATTGCTGATGCTTTCTTAGATAATAAGTGTTTCTGAACTCTGCTTATTTAGTTTCATAGTGTAGCTTTTGATTTCTTTGTACTTTGATGTTGAKTTTGAATAGCGTAATTTAGTATAATCTTTTCACCYTTTTTCTCATTGTTAATTTATGTTTATATTTCCTGCATGTGTTGAAATGATCATGTTCATGATCTTGGTGATGCTTTTGAATATGATGATGCTTGTTGGCTAGAATTATTGTTCTAGTGTGCTCAGGGTCGTTTAGAGCCATCGGGATTGACAACCCTGATCGTGGAGACGATTCCGGCGCACTAGATCCTCGCTTTTATTAATTGTTTTTAAAAGTCTTTTTATTTTATTGCTTGTAGATGTTAGAACACCTCAAACTTTATTTGATCGAGTGTTTAGTATAGTTTAGTTCAGTTTTTAATTTCGTAGTAATGTTCATAAAATCGAACACCGGAATAGTTTTCGATTAGTCTTCCTTGTGATTCGACTCGAGTCAGCTTATCGCCTACAATAGCTTCGTTCTCTTGTGGATGAGCTTTTCATTATTTTAAACGCGAAAAAGTTCGATTCAAAATTTAGCGCCGTTGCCGGGGAAGGCTAAAGGCTACGATTTGTGGTGTTTGCTTTTATTTAGTTTGATTGTGTTATTATTTGTTTGTTTGTGTTTGATTGTGATTTTTATTTTTATTTCTTTTTGTTCTTTTTGGTACGTTTAATCTCGGTTTTTGAGTGTTGTGCTTTGTAGCCACATTTTTGAAGACTCGAGATTATTTTGATTGAAGATGGTGAATTATCGAGTTAGTTCGCCATATGATGACATTTGCGCTCCAACTTATGATTATCAAGTTCCTCCACCATATTATGACCCATATTCTCCGAGCGGTCAAGAATGGGCCCATGCTTTTGACTATTTCGGCCCATGTCCTTCAAATTGCTGTAATCCGAGCATGGATTATTATGGGTATTATGATCCGGATCTTGATGGTTCTTATGCTCAATTTGCCCCGCCTTATCCGAACGCCAACTCGTATGCTCCTACGTTTCAAGATTTCCATTCTTCGAGCTACGACGTTTACAGTCCACCCACATCCAATGCGTATATTTCGAGCGGCGATCATTCCGTCACTGTTTCTCAAGATCTTTTAGCCGAGATTGTGGAAGCGACTCGACGTATGGATGAACGCATAGAACGTATGGATGGACACATAGAACGCCTCGATATTCAATTAGAGCAATTTGACAACAAGGTGTACGAGCTAGACCAACCTTGTCATGAGGAGTTGCCTTTCATTGATATGGAAAATTCCACCTTTGTTGATGGTAATTCCAGTTTTGATGATATTTTGAACGAGGTGTGCGAAGATGTGATTTTTTTGGGTGAGAAGAAGGATGTGGAAGTTGGCATTGTCTCGCCCATGCTTTTTGAAGATGTTATACAAAAAAGTGTGGGAGAATTGCCTTCTGTTGAATTTATTGAACCTCATGCCGTGCCGCTTGAGTCTTTGTACGAACATGAGAAGGAGGTATTTGAAGATATAGTTGAGAAGGTGCTCGATCACCCTATGCCGTAATTTTTGTTTGATATATTCGAGGTGATCGATTACTCGCGTTTCTGACCTCCGAAGCTAGTTGGAGTGTTCAGCATCTCGGGACATGCTCTTTATGCCCGCCTTGGTGATTATCATCACCAAATCTTGCTCTTGGAGAATACCAAGGCGTGGCACGACCGTCATCTATTTTTAGACCCGGGATGACATCGAATGTGGACATCATCGAGCTAGAGATGTTAAATTAAGCGCTTCTTGGGAGGCAACCCAAGTCTTTTAACTTTTTATATTTTTGTGTGTTTTCAGGTCCCTTTCATTATTCAGGCTCGTTGGACGATTTTCGACACCCCGACTCTTCACCACAAGCGCGAATTCAGGGACGTTTCTCTTTCTCTTCCTTTTACCGTACTTTGCTGAATTTTTTTATTTTATACAATGTGGACATTGTATGGTTTAAGTGTGGGGGGGTTTGTCCTTGGTTGGGTTAGTAAATTTTTGTATGCTTGCTTGTGGTTGATTTGAGTTGTGTGTATTGTTATTGATTAGAACCTTGACGAAGTGACGTGGTTAGATGCTTTGGTTAGGATATTTAGACTTTCGTTCGAACAATAGTTTAATTGTGGGGAATGAAGTGTAAATAGTCTATGAAGTGTCTTGTCCCCTATTCTATTCATGTTTCGTTCTTAAGAGTCGAATACTCTTTACTAGCCCCGTTTTCAGTTAACCTCTATAGGACTTTATGCATTTTTTTTTCTTTTTATTTTGGAGACGTTAAAACTCCACGTGCGATATTGAAGAATGTTATCAGTTGTACTCAGCAACGTAAGATTGGAGTCAATGAACTCTTGCTTTTGATTTTTGTAAATTATGTTCGTTTTGTACCTTATCTCTATGGGTACTCATAAAAAAGAAAAAAAAAAGAAAGAAAAAGATAAATAAAAAAAAAAGAGAAAAAGAAAAAGAAAAAAAAAATAAGTACAAGAAGAGAAAACCTTGTACAAGTTGATTTCTTATTTTTATTTTTTATTTCTTAGATTATATTGTTAAAGAGGTGTTTTGATAACTGGGCTAGTCGGGTGACGACTTGGCGGTTTGAGAAGGGATAGACTTTGGCCGAGGCATGGATGGGTGACGTACATGGAGGTCAACTCGTTACTTTTAGGTGTTCGGAAGCTAGTCTAAGTCTCTTATCTCAACGTTATCGTGTCGTCCTTTTAGTTGAGTTTCTAATCGATCTAATGCATTAACTTCTGGAATCATATGGATGCATTAGTCATTATGTCATCGGGTAATTAGTTTTTCCTTGTCTACGTCTAGATTAGATTTTGCTTGAGGACAAGCAAAAAGCTAAGTGTGGGGGAGTTGATTTGTACATATCTGTATGTGATTTTCGTGTGTTTTTGCATCGTATGTTGTGTGCTTTTATGTGTTTTAAGTTTATCTTATTTTCGTTTTTCTTCTTTTTTTAAGTTTTTCGTTTCTTATGGTGTTTAATGTGTTTTTACTTTATTTTGTATGAAATAATCTAACTTTTTTTAATGTTAATATCTCAGCTCAAAACGAGGAAAACGGGACGAGCGACGAGCCGAAGCCATGCAGGTGCATCGACTGACGCACCGTCGACGCACTGTCAACGCTACGCCCGCGTCGACTGACGCACTTTCGACGCAAATGTTCTATTGCGTCGATCCTGGCTCGCGTCGATCGACGCACTGCCTGTCAACGCGTGCAGCCTGGCTCGTGTTGACTGACGCACCGTCGACGCAATTGTTCTGTTGCGTCGATCCTAGCTCCGTCGATCGACGCACTTCCTGGTCGACGCGTGCAGCCTGGCTCGCGTCGACTGACGCACCATCGACGCTCCGGCAGTTTGAGCGGTTATTTTCGAAAAATCTATAAAAGCCGGTGGTTTTCTTCATTTTCAAGGGCTGGGATGAGGGGGAAAGGTCCAGATAATGTCGAGAGCCCTCGGTTCATGCCACCATTCAATTCAAGCAAGATTAGATTTAATAGTTCGTAGTTTCGTCGTTTCTATGCCTTTCAACGTTCAAGGCCGCTTCTCGTCACTGAAGATCGTTGGATTGCTGATGCTTTCTTAGATAATAAGTGTTTCTGAACTTTGCTTATTTAGTTTCATAGTGTAGCTTTTGATTTCTTTGTACTTTGATGTTGAATTTGAATAGCGTAATTTAGTATAATCTTTTCACCGTTTTTCTCATTGTTAATTTATGTTTATATTTCCTGCATGTGTTGAAATGATCTTGTTCATGATRTTGGTGATGCTTTTGAATATGATGATGCTTGTTGGCTAGACTTATTGTTCTAGTGTGCTCAGGGTCGTTTAGAGCCATCGGGATTGACAACCCCGATCGTGGAGACGATTCCAGCGCACTAGACCCTCACTTTTATTAATTGTTTTTAAAAGTCTTTTTATTTTATTGCTCGTAGATTTTAGAACACCTCAAAATTTATTTAATCGAGTGTTTAGTATAGTTTAGTTCAGTTTTTAATTTCGTAGTAATGTTCATAAAATCGAACACCGGAATAGTTTCCAATTAGTTTTTCTTGTGATTCGACTCGAGTCAGCTTATCGCCTACAATAGCTCCGTTGTCTTGCGGACGAGCTTTTCATTATTTTAAACGCGAAAAAGTTTGATTCAGCCACCCACGGAAAAAGGAACCTGCACTCGATCAGTAACCGCCACCTTGGTAGTATTATTTAGCCATGCAAGTCTATAAGGATGAGGGTGAGCAGAGAGGGGAAGAGCTAATTTTTCAGTAGCATCACTAGAAATAATGTTCTCACACGCACCCGAATCTATAATGAACTTACAATCTTTTCCTTTGATGGTGCAGGTGGAGTGAAAGATGCAGCTCCTTTGGTCCGACAAAAGAGTGATCTTTGTTGAGAAAAATGCGTGTTGTAATACCAAAAGGGGTCCAGTATCACCCTTTAAGTGGGTTTCAAAGGCAGTTAAGGTAGGGTCATCATCAAACACCGGAGGTGTTCCAAAAAGATCAGGAGAATCGCCCTCGAGCAAGAGAGTGCGAGAACTTCGGGGATGGGGGTAGGTTCTCATGCGATGGCCCGGGCCATCGAAATTGAAGCAAAGACCCTGGAAGGATGACCGTGGTCCAATAGCAGGGGCTGAAGAGGTTCGAGGCATTGTGGAACCCGCTGGCGGAGTGACAAGGGTCATTGGAATGGTTGTAGAGGGAGGTGGCGGGTTAGATCGTCGATCAGAGGGTAGAATTCCATAACTCGACCGTAGATTGAACTGGACCTCCAAAGTGACCGCATGGCTATGGTCTTCACTTAGAGACGAAGAGCACAACAGGTTTATTAAGTCTTGAAATTGGAGGCGAAGGCCCTCAATATACCGTGAAACAAGTTGCACTGATATTTCCCTATCATCGATAGGCGTAAGGAATTGATAGAATTCCGTAGTGTAAGCGTCGACAGAGCGCAGGCCCTGATGCAGGATTTTGGAATTTCTGGTTTTGCTTGCTGTCATAATTCAGGGGTAGGAATTCAGCATTCAAAAGGTATCTGAATTCCTCCTAAAGGGTAATCTTCCTTTGGTTACGACGGGTACGGGAAACTTTTAGATGACTCCACCAAGCGGCTGCTCGGGCTCGAAACCGGGTCTCAATAAGAGCAACGCACCATGCAGTGGGGACTGACTTGAAGTTTAAGAGGTCCTCGGCAGTATGGATCCAATCAAGGTAGTCATCGGGCGAGCCCGCGCCAGCGAACTCGGGAGAAACCCAATTCCCATCTGTTGTCAAGGGGTGGTGCGGTGGGTTATCGACGATGTTGTTAAGCGAAGGGTTTGTCATATATCACTGTGTATTTGTCGTCCGAGGTGGCCAACTATTTGGATGTGTCATCTTGAGATTTGACATTTGGAGGAGTGCGAGGGTTGCCCTGAGGGCTGTTTTTCTGGAATTCCGTCCGTAATTATTCAAGGGCGGAAGTGAGGTGATTAGAGTAGATTTGTCCTTGTTTTTACTAGTATTTTAGTACGTTTTTCTATTTGTTTTTGGTATAAGTCGGACGATTTAAGCATAATTCTGTATTTTCATAGTTCTGACTTATTTTACCATATTTTAATCGTAATTGATGCAAATAAGTGATATTTCATTGTTTTCACTTTACAGCTAAGTAACCTGAAGAGTTCAGCGCGTAATAGATGAAGTTCGATGTTCAATAATAGGAGAATGAGCTTTCCGGCGAAACGAGTAGCAAAAGATAGAGAGAGACGGAGGCTGAAGAGCAGTCGCATCGACTGACGCGACCGTCGATGCTATGTCGATGCGACCCATGATCCGCGTCAGTCGACGCAGCGTCGACGCACTGTCGATGCTACCTGCTGAAGCGTCGATGTCGATGCACCCCGTCGACGCACCCGCCCAATCGATGCGCACTCACAAGCAGCACCAACGCCGAGCACCAGTGCGCGTCAGTCGACGCTACGTCGACGCGATGGCCCAGAATTTGGATTTTAGGGTTTCTTGTGCGCCAAGACTTGCAATATCTATATAAACCCTCAATATTTCGGATTTTGAGGAGGGGGGACACATAATACACGACCCCCTAGGGTATTTTAGCTGATAATAAACATAATTCCACATCTCATAACGAGATTTGAAGACGGAGATCAAGGATCGAAGAACAACGCGTCCAAAACATAGAATTCGTGTTCGGGATTCAATCTTCGCCCAAGATCGACGTGCAATTCCGGAATAGCTGGAGCTTCTCATTGATTTTAGTAGTTACAATAAGTTCTTTAAACTCTTAGTTAATTTAGTAGTTAATTTCTAGTTTAATTTCTTAGTTTAATTCTTAGTTAATCTCTTAGTTAATTCTAGTTTAATTAGTTTAATTATTTTATGCTTGGATATTGGATATTGGTTAATTTTAGTTTATTTATGCGAATTGATGAATGTTTGGTTGTTCGTTCTTAGATTCATATGATACATTGCTTAGTGATAATTCCTTACATTTATGCTCTTAGATGCGTTAATTAGGTTTAATTTATGGTTGCGTATTATTGATAGTTTAATTAAAGCTCGTAGTTGATAATCTAGTTTAAGGTGATTAGTTTAATTAGTTTTAGTTTAATTATTGTCGTAGTTCATTATGATCAAATCAATTTCTTTTAAAACCCCAATTGTACATGTATTTTATTTCGTAAATTGAGAAAAACATCCGAAAGACCGAACAGTTGTTTCCTCGAGAGATACGACTCGAGTCAAACTTATCACCCTACAAGTACCTCGTACTCTTGCGAGCAAACTTACGTGCTTTTAAATTAATTTATTAAAAAGGGGTGCACAAAAGTTTGAGTCAAAAATTTGGCGCCGTTGCCGGGGAAGCAACGAGTAGGAATTAAAGATGTTTTTCGTTTTAAGTCTTTAGTTTCTTTTTATTTATTTATTTTATTTTTGCACTTGGTTTTTGCCATTTGGTACGTTGACGTGTTGTTGAGTTTATGCAAGGAAGGTGATCACTTCAACGCGACCTTGTACCATACATTGACAACATTCACCGTTCAAATCCGCCAAGACCAAGACCCGATTTTATTCCCGAGGATGATTCCTTAAAACAGCAACTGATTTCGCTTGTGATCAAGTTTTCGACATTATGTTAGAAGCAAATCCGATTCGAAACGGAGATTCACCACCGAGATCACCATCACGCCCCATTATTGCGAGACAAGATGCGGGGAGAAATGAAGGAGTCGACCAGCAGCAAAATGTAATCGGTCACGAACTCAACATGGCAAATATGAGGTACAACGAAGAGATGAATAACAATGCTATTCGCCAACACAACTTCGAGAATGTGGCAATTAGGAACGAAGGTTTTCTGCAGCATAACGCGTATGCTAAATATCAAGGGCACGTGAATGATTGGTTGGAGAATCAAGATCATGGTTACGAGCAAAATAATTTCGTAAGGAGATACGAGCGCGAGCACCATTACGCGCATGACGACCACTATGAGAGAGCTAATGACCGAGTTAGGGAACCAAGGGGAGATCGAGCACCTCGACAATGAGATTTGGCACGCCCGAAGGTTGTGCTTTATGGGTCTGCTATTGTTCTTGGCCCGACTGCAAGGGAAGTAGAGATTAAACCGCATCAAATTAATTTACTTCCGACTTTTCACGGAAATGCCCACGAAGACCCTTTAGTGTTTTTGAACTACTTTATCGATGAAGTAGGCAGATTTGTAGGTCATGGCCTAAACCGAGAGGAGATGCAAATGATTTGTTTCCCCTATATCATGAAAGACAAGGCGAAGACATGGTTACTGTCCTTAGAACCAAGGTCATTAACTGATTGGGAGATGATAAGCGAGAAGTTCCTAAATCAATACTATTCAGCACAAACAACGGGGCAAATTCGGAGACAGATTGCTAACTTCGAACAAGTGGAGGGAGAATTATTTCATGAAACATGGGAGCGTTACAAATCACTTTTACAAGCATGCCCCCATCATAGCTATTCCCCCGAGATAATTAATCAGTTTTTCTTTGATGGTTTGTCGCCCATGGGGAAAAGCCAAGTTGAAATAGCAGCAGGAGGATATTTTGGTGATTTAACGGCCCGCGAGACAAAATGAGTATTGGAGAAACTGAGTGAAAAAACTAGAGAAACCAACTCTCGGCCTTGTAAATTGAAAGTTAATGAGATTTCCATCCCTGATCCTGACTTAGATGATGGCAAATTAGTCAAAGCAAAGTGCGAAGAGATATTTGAGGAGAAATTGGCAGCTTGGAAGGCCGAGCAGGCAAGCAAGGCCACTTCGAAGAAGACTAATGTAATGTGTCACCAATGCGGATCCCCCGAACATTTAGTCGATATGTGCCCGTTCAACAACGAACAACGAGGGGACGTCAATGCCATCCAGCACTATTCGAATCAACAACATTGGGGGCAGAGACCACCACACATGAAAACACCTGCTACAGTTCAGTCGACTGATCAACTTTTAGTCTGGCAACAAAACCAAGTTGCCGAAACTATTCGAAACCGAGATGGCCTCACACATGTTCAGGAGGAAATGAAGGGAGTTCGAGACGATATGAAAGAATTGAGAACGATGATGGCTGAAATGGCCAAAAGCACTCTTGAAAATTTGTCAGGATTAAGAAGATTGGAGTTAATGGTAGGACAATTGGCAACTAACATGGCATCATTGAAGAAGGAGAAAAA
>BMAC01000174.1:911388-921454 GCA_014905375.1 Phtheirospermum japonicum
AAATGAAGAACGAGACGTTTCACTCCGCTTGGTTTCATTTCAAGGATCTTGTCGAGAGTTGTCCTCATTGTCGTTTTTCGAAGGATCTTTTAATTCAAACTTTCTATGAAGCGTTGTACCTGCAATATCAATATATGGTCGACACAAGAGCGGGTGGCAACATGACGATTCATTCCCCTCAAGCACTCCACCGAGTTATTTGCGATTTGGCCGAGAATTCCAAACAAAAATCTTCCCGTGCTAACGAGGTGATGGAGTCGTATTCTTCCGAGAAAATTGAAACGGATAAGAAATTGCGGCATTGGAGGCTCAAATTGCGAAGTTATCTTGCCCCAACCCGGAGCCTCCTTGCTTGTCTTGTGGAATGGTTGGGCATGAGGCACTTACTTGTCCATCAAATCCCTCGTTTTACATGCCGGTGCCCCCGTCGGAAGAAGTTTGTGGAGTACAAGGGTACCAATCGGGTAGTGGTGTTTCTAAGACTTTTTATGCTCGGCCGCCTACGCATACTCCTCTGTATCATCCGAGGAACCGCATGCATCCAAACTTTGGCTATGCGAATGCCCAATCGGGAGTCCCTCCTCATGTGGGTCCGTCTCGTCCATCTCCTCTGATAACTACTCCACCACCGGATACCGATCCGAACATTGCCATGATCTTACAACACTTTCAATCCATTGATGCCCGGTTAGCCGCGATGGAGGCTTCGAATAGTGGGTTGAATACGAAAGTTAGCCAAATGGCTACCGAAATTAATTTGCTCAAATAAACCAATGACAAGGGGAAGCTACCGAGCCAACCGTCCCATGCCCACGCGATTACTTCACTTCGAAGTGGACGGGTCATTGATAATAAGGTCGACCCCCCGGTCGAGGTTGCGAATGGTACTAGTCCACCGAGCGTTCCTTCTTGCGATTCCACCCCCGTAGACCCCTCACTATCTAAGGATGTTCTCGACGGCTTGCATAAATCTTCGAACGCCTACAAGCCCCCAATTCCAAAGGGTCCAACGCCTTTTCCCTCTCGGCTTCTGAATTCAAAGAAAGATGAGCAATTCCAAAGGCTTTACAATACCTTGTCCAATGTTAATATCACTCTTCCGTTATCGGATGACATATGCGATATGCCCGCCTATTCTAAATTTTTCAAGGAGCTCTCGTCGAAAAAGCTTTTCACGGCGACAAATGAGAGGGTCGTGCTATCTAACGAGGCAAGTGTGATTTGTGACCCTTCAATTTTGGCTCTCAAAATGGTGGACCCCGGCTCATTTTGTATCGATATTACGCTCGGAAATGGGAAAGTCACGAGTGGTATGCTTGATTCCGGGGCGGGTATTAATTTGATGCCATCTTCGATTTATGAGCAATTAGAGTTGGCCCCCTTACAAGAGACTCTGATTTGTTTGCAATTGGCCGACCATTCCGTTCGTTATCCGAAGGGGGTGGTTAAAGATGTGCTTGTCAAAGTGGGAGGCCTTGTGGTGCCCGTGGACTTTGTTATCCTAGATGTAGGTTCGGTTTCCAATGATGGCTCCGAGAACACCATTTTGCTTGGTCGTCCATTTATGGCCACTACACAATGCTTAATCGATGTTGGAAAGAGGAATCTTACTTTATCCGTTGCGGGTGAATTGGTCACCTTCTTGATGACCAACTTGCCATCAATTCCTTCTAGTATTTATCATGCGGATTGCCTTCTTGTCGACGAGATCCAAGAATTGGTCGAGCAAGCCTTCGTGGAGGATTCGTACGTTGGGGTGAAGGAGCCGAAAGATGATCGAGTTGCTTTGATGGATGATGAACCGGTTATTGTTCATGCCGACTCTTGTGTTCTTCCCATTGCAACCAACTTCTACGAGAGTTCTTATTTTCATGTCGTTGAGGGCAACGACGAGCTTTTGATGAGGGGGGAGGAGATCATTGATGATAATCGAGTTATTAAGCCGAGTAAACCTCTTGATGAATGCCTTGAGGGAGCGATTGAATTGTTCGAGCTCTCCACTGATGAGGGTGAGAGGAGGCACAAGCCCGAGCTAAAGCCTCTCCCATGTCACCTCAAATATGTATTTCTTGAAGAAGAGGAGAGTAAATCGGTGATTATTTTTGCCAATCTAAACGAAGAAGAGGAAGCGAGGTTGATCAAGGTGCTAAAGGCTCACAAAAGTGCCATCGGATGGAGCCTCGGTGATATAAAGAGAATTAGCCCTTCGACATGTATGCATCGAATCATATTGGAGGATGACGCSAAGCCTTKTCSWGAATTCCAAAGGCGTTTGYACCCAAACCTTAAYGAGAWCYTGAAAGAAGAAATACTAAAGTTGTTGAAGGAGGGCTTGATTTACGCTATAGCCGAGAGCGAGTGGGTAAGCCCCGTGCATATGGTTCCTAAAAAGAGTGGCATCACCGTGATGGAAAATGAAAGGAGTGAATTATTGGCTACACGGGCAACGACGGGGTGGAGAATGTGTATCGATTTTCGGAAATTGAATGCGGCTAGGAAGAAGGATCATTTTCCTCTACCTTTCATTGATCAAATGCTTGACAAGCTTGCCGGCCACCACTCTTATTTCTTTTTGGACGGATTATCGGGGTATTACCAAATTGCTATCGCCACCGAGGACCAAGCTAAAACGACGCTCACTTGCCCGTTTGGGACTTTCGCTTTCCGACGGATGCCATTTGGGCTATGTAATGCCCCGGGGACGTTCCAACGATGTATGCTTTCCATATTTTCCGACATGATCGACAAATATCTTGAAATCTTCATGGATGACTTTTCCATATATGGGGACTCGTTCGATGAATGCTTGAGAAATCTTGAGGAGGTGCTTGCCCGATGTGAAGAGACGAGTTTAACTTTAAGTTGGGAGAAGAGCCACTTCATGGTTCGAAGTGGCATTGTGCTTGGGCATGTGATTTCGGAGAAAGGGATTGAGGTGGACAAAGCCAAAGTGGAAGTGATCGAAAAGTTACCTCCTCCTCTTAATGTGAAAGATGTAAGGAGCTTCCTTGGGCATGCCGGTTTCTATCAATGGTTTATAAAAGATTTTTCAAAAATTACTCGCACGTTGTGTCAGTTGTTGAGTAACGAAATTCCTTTCGAATTCGATGAGGCTTGTGAGAATTCTTTCTTGTCAATTAAGAAGAGCCTTGTATCTGCCCCCATCGTCGTAGCGCCCGATTGGAACTTGCCTTTCGAGATTATGTGTGACGCTTCGAGTGAAGCGGTGGGGGCCGTCCTTGGCCAACGAGTAGACAAGCTATTAAGGGTGGTGTATTACGCAAGTTTGATGTTAAACGATGCTCAAAAGAACTACACGACAACTGAGAGAGAGCTCTTAGCCGTGATCTTTGCACTAGAGAAGTTTCGAGCTTACATAGTTGGATCACGAGTTATGGTGCATAGTGATCATGCCGCATTGCGATATTTGTTCTCTAAACCTCAAGCAAAACCCCGCCTTATTCGTTGGATCCTATTGCTTCAAGAATTTGATATTGAGATCAAGGATCGGAAAGGGTGTGAGAATGCGGTAGCCGATCATCTTTCGAGATTGGTTACGGATGAAGGAGAAAGAATTTTCATTGGAGAGAATTTGCCGCACGAGAACTTGATGAAAGTGAGCCAAGCGCCTTGGTACGCCGACTATGCAAATTACTTGGCAAATGGTGAGCTTCGGCCGGATATGAATTGGCAAGAGAAGAAACGCTTCCTAGCTAAGTGCCAAAGTTTCTTTTGGGATGACCCCTTCATGTACAAAGTAGGGAACGATGAAATGATTAGGAGATGCGTGTCGAAGAATGAGATGAAAGCTCTACTCACCTTTTGTCATGACCATGAAGCCGGAGGACACTTTGGGGGAAGGAAAACGGCACTTAAAGTCTTGAGTTCGGGTTTCTATTGTTCGTCTCTCCATTATGATGCTCAAGTTCACGTTCAAACTTGCGATAAATGTCAACGAACGGGGAGCATATCGAAGAGGAACGAAATGCCCTTGGTGGGAAATTTGGTGGTTGAAATCTTTGAGGTTTGGGAAGTTGACTTCATGGGCCCATTTCCAAAGTCAGTTGATGGTTTTGAATACATCCTCGTGGGGGTTGATTACATTTCTAAATGGGTTGAGGCCATCCCCACACGAAAGAATAACGCCGAGGTTGTCGTCAAGTTCGTGAAAGAAAACATTTGTGCTCGTTTTGGCTTCCCAAGAGTTATATAAGTGATGGTGGTACCACTTTTGCAGCAAGGTTTTCGAGAAACTTATGAGGGTCTATGGGATCAAGCACAAGGTTGCCACGCCATATCACCCCCAAACTTCGGGGCAAGTCGAGACGAGCAACAAACAAGTGAAGAGTGTGCTAGAGAAGACGATGCAACCTAGTCGAAGGGATTGGTCGCGAAAGTTGAATGATGCGTTGTGGGCCCTTCGGACGGCCTATAAGATGGTTCTTGGCACGAGTCCCTATACTTTGGCCTTTGGTAAGACTTGTCACTTACCCGTTGAATTAGAACACAAGGCGTTTTGGGCAATGAGAGCCGTGAACTTGGATCTTAGGAACGCCGATCTCGAGAGAATGATGCAAGTGGAGGAGTTGGAGGAGCTTCGAGAAAACCAATATCACAATGCTCGGATTTATAAAGAAAGGACCAAGCGTATCCACGATGAGATATTGGTTCGGAAGGAGCTTGAGGTTGGGATGCCCGTCTTGCTATTCAATTCACGTTTGGCTCTTCACCCCGGCAAGTTGAAATCCAAGTGGACGGGGCCGTATACCATTGAAGATGTCAACCCGAGTGGGGCGGTGACCTTGATCGACCCTAAGACTCAAGAAAAATTTCAAGTCAACGGCCATCGAGTCAAGCCCTACCGAAATGGTTTCCTTTTACCTCCCGTCGAGGACGCGATAGCATTGATTGATCCTCCCGCCTCCACTCCTCCATAATATGAAAGGGAGTTCGTCAAGCTAGTGACGTAAAATAAGCGCTTCTTGGGAGGCAACCCATGTTCTTTCCATTTCTTTATTTCCTTCTTTATTTTAGTGAAAAATCCAAATACATTCAAAAAATTCAAAAATCCAAAAACACTTGAAAAGTTGAAAAATATAAAAAATATTTTGTTGAGAGTCATGTACATATTTCCTTGTGATTTTGATTTTGAGTGATTTTCTTTTCTAGGTTTTGTTTTTCGACTCCAACCATTGGGCGATTTGATAAGATTGATAGCGTGCAAGGAGCCGGGAGAAGCTAGCCATGCTCATTTTTGCTTGGATTGCTTAGATGCCTAGGTGGACCCCATCGAGCTCGACCTACACTCGCTCGGTTTATGAAGTTTCTATTCATCCTCCCTTTTACTTGATCTTCATTAAAATGCAATGAGGGCATTGCATGGTTTAAGTGTGGGGTGGGTAGGTGGTTAGGGTACGGTTTTTATCAAGCATAATTTGTTGTTCCCAATTCGAGCCTTGGCGAAGTGACGCATTCTTGGCGAAGTGACGCTTACTACTTGCGCTTTTATATGGTCGAGTCGATTTTTGTGTCTTTTGTGTCTCGATTACATGTTTGAACAACTCCACGTGCTTGGAATTTTGAATAGTTTACTTGTCGAGTTTTTGCATGTTTATGGCCTCTTGTGTGAGGGGTTAAATTTTTTGTGCTTCATCCGAAAATCCACCATATACATATTTAATCAACATTTTCTCGTGAAAAGATTGCAAAGCTTTAAAAACTCTTTTGATGTTGCTCCCAAATTCGGTGCAAACTAGTGAGTAGCCTCGTGTGAATTATCTGCTTGCTTGCATTTTTAGGGAAATTGCATTGAGGAGGCTTGAATTTGCTCGTACATGTTTGAATTCGAAAATGACCTCGAGGCACATATATCACCCTCGTTCCGGCCACATTCATATATTTAAGCCACTTTAAAATCCCAAATGAGCCCCCTTGAGCCTCTATCCCATTTCTTGTTAGCCGAGCTCGATTTTAGCTCTTATATCTTCATGTTAGTGAGGCAAGAGAGTGTGTTATTAGCTAATGAGAGATGTGTGGGAAATAAAGTGTGGGGTTTGGGTTTTGAGTTGCTTATAAAAAAAAAAAAAGAATAATACTCCAACACAAATCACGAAAAGTGATAAAGCGTGCGTTCAAGTGAAAAGCCTAATTCAAAAAGGGCTAATGTTAGTAAAAGAATCAAATTCAAAAAGCTTCTATGTGTTGTGAAATTAAGTCGGAAAAGCGTGTGAGTATACGAAAGGGTTTTGAATGAGAGTTGGTGAATTGGGAAAGGTGAAGCGACTATAGGCTTCAGGTTTTAGAAAGTAGGATTTTGTGTGTTATTGATCACGTTTAATCGTGTGTTAGCCACTATATCCAAATATTTCACACCTTACCAAAGAGCCGACATTACAACCCAAAATAAAGACCTCTTTCGATTCTTATTTAGTCATGTACTTGAGCAATTTCGAGCGTTTGATTTTTGAAATCTTGGCAAGGTGCATGTATTGACCGYCTTGAGCGTAAACACGTCCTATATACACTTGAGCGAATTGAGCGAACACCCTCCAAAATTCACTTTGAGAGGAAGTCATCGATTTGGCTTGCTTTTGATAAAGGGTAATACGAGCAATGCACGAAAATAGCGAGTCTATGTTGATACTATTACCATAATAATAAGGACAAGCACAAGGATTTTTCTCTTTATATGAAGTGTTCATTGCATGTACACTCTCGATTCTTTTCGTTGTTCGAGGACGAACAAACCGATAAGTGTGGGGTAGTTGTTTTGCATATAATTGTGGCATTTTATCTTGTGTTTCTAATTAGAGTTTAGCGTTAGTTGTAGTAGTTTGAGTCTTATTTTGTTAAGGTTTTAGATTATTCTATTGTTTTTAAGTTTGAGATTGATTGGTGTGTTGTAATGATAAATCATGGGGTTTTTGAGTCCAAATTCTTATGTTGTAGGTGGCCAAGGGAGTTAGAGTTGCTCTGAGTCGCATTGGGAGGTGTCCAAGATCGAGTCGAGACCTTAAAGTCCAAAATCCGTGCCGAAACGAAGAAACCGTGCCGGAAGAAGCTGAGATCGACTGAAAAGCTACCGATCGACTGCCTGATCGACTGGCAGTCGATCGACTGCCCTTCCAAGAATCGACTGAAATGCTCAAATCCGGGACTTCCTCTCCTTTCAAGAAGCAGTCGATCGACTGCTTGCTGCCCAATCGACTGGTAGTCGATCGACGCCCCTCCCGGATCGACTGAACTGCTCAAGGATCGACTTACCCAATTACTCCAAGAAGCAGTCGATCGACTGCTTACTGTCGATCGACCGCAGTCGATCGACTGGCCACTAGCAGTCGATCGACTGGAAGTCCGGGAATCAGCGCGAATTTATGATTTTGCCCCTACTAATAGCTATTTAAACCCCATTTTTAACCCCAGAAAAACACACACTCATTCCCCCAACTCTTGCATGAGGCTTGGGAATTAATTTTTCTCATTCTTCTCTAGATCTACTTTCTCTCTCTTAGGTTTTGGATTTAATTTTCAAGCAATTTCCTTGGGTTTGTAAGCTCAAGAAGAATCCAAATACTCCTTTGGATTAGCACTTTCATTTGTAATTCAAGCTTGGGATTCTCCATTTAATTTTAGTAAGCTTTCCTTTAATTTCAAGCTTTGTTCTTCATCTTCATGCATGTTCTTCAATTATGCTTTTTGCCTTAGCTACTTGATTCCATGATGAAACTTGTGATTTGGCTATGAATTATAGATGAGTGACACATCTAGATCGTAGATCGGGCCTTGGTTCATCATGACTTTGAGTTTTACTTATGCTTTATTTTGAATTAAATTTCCATGCATAGTTTTAAATTGAATCTTAGATCTACTCTTCGTTTCTTGTTATTTTTCCGAAAGATTTGAACTTTTACGTCAACTTTTATTGCTCTTTACCTTGGTGCTTTCAATTTTTGTCAATTCGCATTATTTGAATTTTCATGCATGGTTGTACTTTATGCATGCATGGTAGTACTTGATGAAACAATGCTTGTTTTTGCTTGTTTTCGATTATTTGCTTGCATTTACATATTTAAGGCATCCGACGAGGCATCCGACCAACTTGCTTTTCAATTCCTAGTATAGTTTGGATAGTTTTAATTTCTTATTTTCGTTTTCTTTCTATTTTTCGAAGCTCAAAACACCTGGATTCATCAATTGAAATGATTTCCGGTTAAACCGAGCCATGAACCTTTTCAAATCTTTTGAACCACGAAAAACTACACTTCAGTCGTGCAATTGTGGCCAGCTCACAATCAATCACATTATTGAACTTTTCCTCACCAATTCTCATCAGCAGTCCTGTCCCAATTACCAATTGATCCTGTAGGAATTGCCATTTAATTAAAGTTTATTTTGTCAACAAAAACTAGATTGAATGATAATAAATAAATTAATCCTGGCAGAACTTTTTTCTTACATGTACCCAGTGTCATTAAAAACATCCTCTTTTGGTTCTCCAGGTGCTCTCCCTCATATTATCCAAATTCATTTTTAGGCACCAAATGTCAACAAGGTTTTGGATGACCCGCTGATCTGCTGGAAAGAGTGCTGAAATCATTTTTTTATTGCACTGAATCTAATCCTTCGAGTAGTTTCTTGCTGATCAGACAAACAAGAGCCATTGAGATATAAATTATTGTGTGTATTCGATCAATAAAAGTGATGGAGAATAAATAGAAGAACTTAATTGAAAAAAAAAAAAAAGCAAATTCATATATTATCACACAGGATTTGCATATATTATCGCATAAAACATGTACATATCATCACATGTATATAATAATCGAATTCCCCCCATGTATAAAAGACTTCTTACTTTTGTGTTTCTTCAGTGAATTCTTGGAAGGCATATTCAGGAAATAACCTTTTTCCTTTGTTGTAACAAGATCATTCAGTCATTTTTTGTTTGTTGTCCAGAAAGGGGATCTTAGCTTCAACGGGAGATTTCTGAATTTTCTTGTCAGGTACTTTCTTTTCAGTACATCGACAAGGTCATCCTCCGACTCCTCGAGTAGGCTGTTTTCACAGAATGTAATAAGAATTAATTTTAGTTACATATTTAAAATTTAAAAAGTAATAAATTATTTTTAAAAAATGATACAGTGAAAACCTTTTGAAGTCTGCTTCTCCGATCAGTGTCAGCTTCCCATCATCATCACTGTTCTCTTTCTCATTTTCAACAACAGTAGACTCACACACTATTATCTAACGGCTGCTGGTACGGTGGTCTGACATGGATGAATCTGACGCTAGTTTAGCTACCTTCGAAGACGAGCTTTCTCGTTTTGATCAAATGGATAGGAGGAATCTTCCACCCCTCCCCCACCCTACTTCAGTTTAATGTTTTGCCTCTTTTGGAACATTCGAGGGATTGGTAACTTGGCCTCTTCGTCTAATCCTAAAGGAACTTTATCGGGCTCACCGCCCTGATTTTCTCGCTATTGCTGAGCCTATGGTCCTCTTTCCTCTAGTATTCGTGCCTCCTTTTGGAAGTCCTTAGACCCTCACCCTTGTTGCCTGAGAATTTTCGCGGCAATGGTATTCCGGATATCTGGGTCTTTACGAGATCTACCGTTTCCTCCACTAATATCCTCTTCTCCTCGGATCAGGCTATCCTTCTCCGGGCCACCTTCGGGGACCTCGACTTCCACCTTGGCTTCGTCCATGCTCATAACGCAGTGGTAGAACGACGCCCTCTCTGGAGTGACATTTTAAGCCTTTTGCTCCCTCGCTTACTGATTATCGGGGACTTTAATGCGATTTGGGTGGCCCGCGAACGCCATGGGGTAACCCTCCTGATACCTCCTCCTGCTCGGACTTTCGGAGATTCTTAGATGCGGGTGGGTTTTCCCAGGTCAACACTTCTGGCAGTTTCTTCCCAAGGGTTATCCGTTGTCACTCGAGTTTCGCTTTGCCCGCCCTGGATCGCGCTATTCACCACCGCTGACTTTTCCCTCGTGTATGGAAGGATTTCTGGCTGTCACCTTCCCACGTAATCGCTCTCCGACCATCACCCCATTCTTGTTGA
>BMAC01000174.1:921479-933979 GCA_014905375.1 Phtheirospermum japonicum
AAGGATTAATTGGCACATGCGTTTTTAGAGAGACTCGGCCATCGAATTTTCAGGGATGTTTTCTTATCTCCCATACTCTTATTTTCTTTAATATTTATGACAATCAGGAGATTGCCAAGTTTTTAGGGAGGGGGTGGTTGAGTATGGTTAGTGCAATTTGATGTCTTTTGTTTTGAAATGCATATTTTTGATGTGATTGATCGCTATTTCTACGCTTATTTGTGTTTGTATGGCATGCCTGTCAAAGTTAACTATGTATGATTATTTGTTTTAGTCTTTGAGCGTGCATAAGTGCATAATTTTTCAAAATTTATTATTATATATTGTAAAATGGTACTTGGACGCAATCGATTTCGCAAAACCTTAAAAGCAGCGTCAATTCAAAATTTTTTCATGCAAAAAGCCAGCGAGTAGCCTGAGTGTTTATCATCATTGCATGTACTTGAATAAGTTTCAGTCTTGATATCTCTTTGAAACCGCTGTGTGTAGTCGACTTTGAAAATGACCTCGAGGCACATATATCACCCTTGTTCCGGCCATATTCATATATTTAAGCCACTTTAAAATCCCAAATGAGCCAATCATAGCCAAATAATCCATGCCTTTAGCCATGAGTGTTTTTGAGACGACCCCTACAACCCATTAAAAGCGTGGGGTAGGAGTTCGTATTTTTATTGGTTATTTGAGTCTTGGAATTGTTATTAGGAATTTATTATTTTGTGAGTAAGGACCACCATCTAAAAATAAAATAATAAAAAAAAAGAGAGAAACCCCATAAAAAGAATAAACGGGGGAAAATAAAACAAATGATAAGAAAGATGGTGGGTCTTGTGTTAGTAATTGCCTACGCGCTTATAAAGGCTTGAATTTTTTTTTTTTTTTTTATTTTTATGAAGCCTTATGTTTAAAAGGCGAAGAGTTGTGTAAGAAGCATGCTATAAGCTTCAATTGTGCTTAAGTGGTTTTTGAGCTTTTAGTCGGTTTACGAGTTTTGAGTTAAGGAATAACCTATATTTGAAAGGCTACGTTATGAGTGTTAAGTGATGTTTTATTTTTGAGCGAGGTGAAGAAATTTGCTTCTCGATTAGATTAGGTTGAGTGAGCAATTAGCCACACGACTTATATATTCCACACCCGTCCAAAGAGCCTTATACTACAACCCGTAAAGACCTTTTCTGATTCTTAGTTTTGACAGCACACTTAATTTGCGATTGAAAAGAGATTGATTTTATGTGCTTATTTACGGTGCATGTAATTGTATGATTTGAGTGTATACACGTCCCATGCAGAAAATACTTGAGTGCTTTGAGCGTACGCATATATATATTATCCTTCATGAGGAAGCATGATTTTATTTTGAAGCGACAATGTAATAATGGTCAAGTGTTTGACGTTGCGTGACTTGTACCCATATTTTCAAAATTATCTATGTAGCATAGCAAGACTCTTTGCTTGAACTGATTTTCATTCTAGTTATACTTTGAAATTATCGTTTGTTCGAGGACGAACAAACCAATAAAGAGTGGGGTAGTTGATTAGAGTAGATTTGTCCTTGTTTTTACTAGTATTTTAGTATGTTTTTCTATTTGTTTTTGGTATAAGTCGGACGATTTAAGCATAATTCCGTATTTTCATAGTTCTGACTTATTTTACCGTATTATAATCATAATTGATGCAAATAAGTGATATTTCATTATTTTCACTTTACAGCTAAGTAACCGGAAGAGTTCAGTGCGTAATAGACGAAGTTCGATGTTCAATAATAGGAGAACGAGCTTTCCGGCGAAACGAGTAGCAAAAGATGGAGAGAGACGGAGGCTGAAGAGCAGTCGCGTCGACTGACGCGACCGTCGACACTACATTGACGCGACCCATGATCTGCGTCAGTCGACGCAGCGTCGACGCACTGTCAACGCTACCTGCTGAAGCGTCGATGTCGACGCAACGTTGTTGACGCTACCTGCTGAAGCGTCGATGTCGACGCACCCCATCAACGCGCACGCATAGGCAGCACCAACGCCGAGCACCAGCACGCGTCAGTCGACGCTACGTCGACGCACCGTCGACGCGACGGCCCAGAATTCGGATTTTAGGGTTTCTTGTGCGCCAAGACTTGCAATATCTATATGAACCCTCAATATTTCGGATTTTGAGGAGGGGGGACACATAATACACGACCCCCTAGGGTATTTTAGCCGATAATAAACATAATTTCACATCTCATAACGAGATTTGAAAATGGAGATCAAGGATCGAAGAACAACGCGTCCAAAACATAGAATTCGTGTTCGGGATTCAATCTTCGCCCAAGATCGACGTGCAACTCCGGAATAGCTGGAGCTTCTCATTGATTTTAGTAGTTACAATAAGTTTTTTAAACTCTTAGTTAATTTAGTAGTTAATTTCTAGTTTAATTTCTTAGTTTAATTCTTAGTTAATTCTAGTTTATTTAGTTTAATCATTTTATGCTTGGATATTGGTTAATTTTAGTTTATTTATGAGAATTAATGAATGTTTGGTTGTTCGTTCTTAGATTCATATGATACATTGCTTAGTGATAATTCCTTACGTTTATGCTCTTAGATTCGTTAATTAGGTTTAATTTATGGTTGCGTATTATTGATAGTTTAATTAAAGCTCGTAGTTGATAATCTAGTTTAAGGTGATTAGTTTAATTATTGTCGTAGTTCATTATGATCAAATCAATTTCTTTTAAAACCCCAATTGTACATGTATTTTATTTCGTAAATTGAGAAAAACATCCGAAAGACCGAACAGTTGTTTCCTTGTGATGAGTTTGACTCGAGTCGTAAATTGAGAAAAACATCCGAAAGACCGAACAGTTGTTTCCTCGAGAGATACGACTCGAGTCAAACTTATCACCCTACAAGTACCTCGTACTCTTGCGAGCAAACTTACGTGCTTTTAAATTAATTTATTAAAAAAGGGTGCACAAAAGTTTGGATCATGAGGGCAGCGACCTGGTAGCGGAGGATAGAAATCTCTTGGGTGTCACATCTGGGCGGAATCGTGCGGTCCCGAAACTGACTCTGATACCAACTGACGCAGGTAGAGCGTATGGGTGCAAGAGATAATTACTGTTCAAACTCTAAATTTCCGCAAAGTAAAAGGCTTATTAATTAGATGCATGAATTCAAACTATTAGATGCATTAATTCAAATTCTAATAGAGGCTTGTTAAGTAAATGCATGCATACGGATATTAATTGGTGATGCATGCATGAGAATATCAATTGGTGGTCTTTTCTCCGTCACCGATCAACCCCATATGCCAAACACGTGTTGGAGTTTAAAGGCATCTTATGTTAATGCCCCTTTTGTTTTAAGGATAAAAAGCGTGAAGTGATTTTGGTCCACCTTTCGTTTTACCTATTAGTCTATTTTACCTCATCCTTCGCGGATAGATAGTACCTGGTAGTTAATTATATTAATTGCTTTGATTTGATAATTATATTAATGGTTTGCATAAAGTAGCTGGTAAATACATGAGAATTGATAGTCAATTTATTGTGTTAATAATATAAATTGATATAATTAACATATTGAATAACTAAATCGATGTTTTAAAAAAGTCATTATTTAAAAATGATTAAATATAAAAATTTATCAAGTAGTTTATTTGAAAATATATTAGACTTAATTTGAAAAAAATAAATGAATATAAATAATAATTAAGCAATAAACACTACAAAAAAACTCGAAAAAGCCGACAGAGATTACCAACGGGCAGCGGCCCATCGGTAAAAGTCTAGCATTCCCGACAGCCTTTCCGTTGACACCAATTGTTGACGGATTTGACTCCTTGGTAGATGGCTCCATCGGCAAGTTCTCGGGAAGTTGGCGGCAATAAAGCCCGCCCAATATGCCGACGACATCTGTCTGTGGAAAGTTTTATAAAACATAAAAAATAATTAGATTTTATTTGCCGACGGAAATGTAGCCACCGGCAATGCCAATTTTAATTTACCGACATATTCTTTTTTTTTTTTGCAGAAACGCTGAATTTTTACTATCGGCGGAACTGTCGATGACCTTATGTCCGTCGGTAAACTTTATAAAACTGTAGCAGACGTTGCAGTTTCTTTCATTTGCAACAGCAACCAAAAACAACAACAACAACAAAAAATCGAGAGAGAGCCAGAGAGAGAAAAAGGAGAAGGGAGAGTTGCTACCACCGCCACACGCCGGAGCACCGCCATCGTCATATATTAATATACATAAGCCTTTTAATTCAAATTGAATGTTTTCTTTTTTAATTTAGTATTTGGTTTAATTTGATTTGTAATTCAATTTAGTAATTAGGGTTTGATTCAATTTATGATTTATGGTTTTAAGTTATGATTGAGGGATTAGGCTATAATTTAGGGTTTGAATTTAGGAATTAGGTTTTGAGAAATTTAATCGGGGGCTCAATATAGGAATGTAGGCTTGATTTATGCAATTGTGAATGATGTTAGAGGATTTGATTTAATTGAATTCAGGGTTGTAATATTTTTTTTTTGAATTTTCTATTTTTTATATTTAAAATTTATGTTTATTATTTATTTTGTGGTTAAAATTTGTTTTAATTGTGTAAAATAATTTTAAATTAAATAAAAATAGAAATTAAATATACTAATTTTTTAATTTTCTATTTATTTTTTAGTTTTTTAAGTCTGTTTTGTTAAATAAAAAATAATAATATCCTGTTTCAAATTAATTAAAACAGAATATTAAAATCTTTTTTGTATTTAATATCTATTTTTAATTTTATTTTTTAAACAATTAGGATTTGATCTTATCTAAATGGATAATTAAGGCCGTCGGTACGACGGACAACGAAGCGTCAGGATTATATATATTTTTTGATTTATTTAATTTGATCATATCTAATTGGATAATTAGGGTCCAAATTCGAATTTAGTCATAGTTTAAGGATAGATTAGTTAATATTTAAGAAATTAGAGTACAATCGTATTTAACTAGAAATGTAGTTTTCAATTTGATTGAATTTAGGCATAGTTTAGGTCATCGTATTACATTATCGAATTTATATATATTGTGATTCATGCTGAATATTTTATTTTATATTGTTCATGCACGGGACGGCCGTGGTGATCGATCGGGTTTTTAAAATAATGTATATTATACATGCATGGGAAGGCCGTGGTGATCGACCAAACTTTTTTAAAATAAAATATATTGTACATGCATGGGAAGGTCGACAGACTATTTGCGTTTGGTGTATATTGCTGTGTTTGGTTGATAATGTTGTTTTTAAATTTTGTATGATTAATATAGTAAGAACAATAGGTATTTTTGACTCGTTTAATTCGATTTAGTATCAAATAGAGAGCTTGATAATAAAGTCTGAATGTTTCCCTTCTAGAATACGTACCTTAGACCCGTTTAGGATTTAGTATCAAATAGAGAGTTTGATACTAAATTTCAAATTGTCAAATTTTTGGACAATTTGAGAATGTGGATGCAGTATGGTCATATCTTATGCGTATGTGTTATGTTGACTTTGAAATTTCGGTTTATGCATCTTTCTTTTGTTCTTGGGTAAATTGAAATATATGTGTACTTAGAGAACTACGGGGAGATGCTCCCAAAATTTTGAAGCCAACAAAAATGCATATTTCATGATAATACATACTACTAACATTCTTGAATGGGATAAAAGTATTACCAATAATTCAAATTACCCTTCTTCCTCGTAATGCTGCCAAAATTTTGACACCCACATTATTCTCCTCTCACTCTAGAACGATCGATCATTCTAGCTAGTATCACAAATAATTAACACCCAAACTTATAGGATGGATATTACTGATCATAGTTGAATGTAAAAAACGTGGGGGTATGGCGGATTTCTTTTGGATACATTCGTGAAAGGGGTGGAGAGTTTTGTCGAATTTGCACTCACCCATGATTCTACAGAGAGGGATGGTGCTAAGTTGAAATGTCATTGCAAACAAATTAAGTGTATGAATCGTAGTTACCGATATCAATGACATCAAATATCACCTATGTGCCAAAGGTTTTGTTTCCCGATTGTCATATTTGCACTCATCACGGGGAAATAGTAGATCTCGTGTAATCGCGTTCTAATTTTGAAATCGAGGGATCATCTTCCGTCATTCCTGAAGACTCACGAAATATGTACATAAATATGGTGCAAGATGCTGCCAGACCTAATTTCGAGATGAATGATGATGCAGAAGAACCGCCTAATCCGGAGTTGCGGAAGTTTTTTGATATGTTAGAAGCTGCAAAACAGTCTATGTATCCAGGTTGCGAGAAACACAAACAACTCTCTTTTGTTGCACGCCTTATAAGTTTAAAGTCAGAAAATGGCATTTCTGAGAAGTGTTATGATCAATTCATTGATCTAGTCAAAGAGATTGTGCTTGAAGACAATAAAGTTGTAGATATTTTCTACAAAAGTAAGAAGCTATTGAGGGGTATGGGCTACCGGTGGAGAAGATAGATTGCTGCAAGAATAACTGTATGATCTACTGGAAGGATTATTGTGAGCTCGATAGTTGTAATCTCTATAAAGAACCTTGGTTCAAACCCGCGAAGAAGGGAAGCGCAAAACGACGTAAGTCCATATTAGTTGCATACAAGAAGATGTATAACTTTCCCTTGACTCCCCATTTGCAAAGATTGTACGCATCTCCGGCTACATCGAAAGATATGCATTAGCATACTGAACACGTAGTCGACGATGGTGTTATGCTTCACCCGTCAGATTCAGAGACTTAGAAAGTCTTTGATAACACTCATCCAGAGTTCGCCACTGAAGCTCAAAACGTCAGATTGGGTCTATGCACATATGGATTTCAACCTTTTGGTAGTTTTGGATCGCAATATTCATCGTGGCCGGTAATAGTCATACCATATAACTTACCACCCTAGATGTGTATGAAAGAACATTATATGTTTCTAAGTGTTCTTGTTCCAGGCCCCAAAAACCCTAAGGACAAGTTGGATGTTTTTCTACAACCTCTAATTGCAGAGTTGAAACAGCTGTGAACGTATGGTGCTGACTCGTATAATGTGTCCAAGAAGCAGAATCTCAAGTTGCGGGCATACCTTATGTGGATAATTAGTGATTTTCCCGCATACTCCATGTTGTCGGGTTGGAGTACGGCCGGTCGAAATGCTTGTATATATTCCATAGAGAAATTTGATGTATTTACTTTGAAGTGTAGCGAAAAACAATATTAGTTTGATAACCATCATAATTTTCTAGAATGTGATCATCACTTTTGAAAAGACAAAAAAAAAAACTAAAAAAAAATAGGAAGGTTGATGCGCCCCCGCCAAACATTCATTCAGGAGTAGAGATATTGGCTGAGATAGATAGACTTGGGCTTCTGAAGGTCACCGAGTTAGAAGCAGAACTTGTTAATGCTTAAATCGCAAAGACGAGTGATTTGCATCTTTTTGTACATATTTTCATTACCGTTTTTGTTTCACGTTGCGTGTTTTTCGCTTGCTTTTTGTTGCTTTAGGAGTCGGGTTGGCCGTTTTTTGTATTTCTAGATTTTCTTAGTTTTTGTACGTTTTATTAGTAATTTTCGTAGTTTTTCACTTTTCCATTTTTCTTGGCCGTAGGACGTCCAAGCGGGGCCCACGCTCATTTAGGATCGTTGATACTCGACTCGAGAATGGACGGACAAAGCAAGGAAGCGCAACGAATGAGGTTCGATAAATCGGCGGACGCAAAAAGTACGAGAAATCGAGCCGGGCGCTGGAATCCAGTCGACCGACTGGATGTTCAGTCGATCGACTGCATATATAGTCGATCGACTGAACCCCCAAAATCGACTGAATTCCAGCGATTTTTTGCATTTTGGACATTGCAGTCGATCGACTGCCTACTTGGCCGATCGACTGCTGTCGATCGACTGGGTCCTCCGAAGATCGACCGAATTCCAGGGCTTCAGGACATTTTGACATCGCAGTCGATCGACTGCCGACATGACCGATCGACTGCCAGTCGATCGACTGCTTTTTCAGTCGATCGACTGAAAAGCAGCAATTTTGAAGAAATAAGTAATCAGACGTCATTTCAATCATACCAACTTGTCCTGTGGCTTTCTTCTCCAAGAAAGCTTCTCAAAACTAGAGAAAACACTTAGCTTCATATTTTTGCTTATTTTAATTTCTATAATTCCTAGTAATTAGTTATAGATTAGTTAAGTTTAGATCTTAGTTGTTTAATGTTCAAGCTTTGTTTTAAGTGTCCTTTGTGAAGAATCAACCCAACTTTCAAGCTTTCCTCCTTCAAGCTTTTGTAATCACACACATTTGGTAATATCTTTCTATAATCTAGTTTCATTTTCATGTTATTCCTTTTTAATATTGTGTTGTGTTTTGGATCATAGTTTAGTGACTCTTTTGCTTATCAAACTTTCAATTTCATTTTCTAGCTTTCTAGCTTTTGAATTTATGCTTTTAAGTTGATAAGTTGTTTAGATCAATCTTTAAGTTTGTAAAAGTTTTATAAAATCTTCTTTTGCTTTAAAAACCTTTAATTAAATGCTAAGTTAATTTTGTTGACTTATTCAAATAAGTTGACTTTAATTTTTCCTCCATTTCCCTTAATTTCAAATAATCAAGTTTTTATAGTTAATTAGTTTAAATTGATCATTTTTAATATAAGCTTTAATTTCCTTTAAAAGTTTTAATGTTTTCAAATCTTATATTTCAATTTAAATCTTAGTTACCAATTCAAAAACCGAACAATGACTACCGCTTTCTTAGGTTAAATTAGTTTAATCAAAACCGACGATAAGAACAACTGAGAAACCGAAAGCCGATCATATCCATCCTCGAGAGACACGACTCGAGACAACTTACCGCATCTACAATCGACTCCGTACTATTGCGGAGACGATTCTTAGAGCGCTAAGAAATTCTCGATCAACGAGCGGTTGAAAGAAAAGAAGTATTTTCTGGGATCTTCCGTACTGGAGCAAAAATTTAATTCGTCATAATTCAGATGTTATGCACATTGAGAAGAATGTGTTTGATAATATGTTCAACAAGGTGATGAATGTGAAGGGGAAGACAAATGATACGTTGAAATCAAGAGATGAGCTGAACGACTATTGTTTTCGTCCATCGCTTCAAGCTGATGACTCGGGAAAGTATCCCAAAGCTTCTTACACACTCGATAAAAAGTCAAAAATTACTTTGTGTGAAGAGGTTAAGACTTTTAAGTTTACAGATGTGTACGCTGCGTCGATATGAAAGGATTGAGATTATGGGATGAAGAGTCATGATTGTCAAGTGTTTATGCAATGATTAATTCCAATTGGTTTCGAGAACTACTCCCCAATCAAGTTTGGAAATCTCTAACAGAGTTGAGTTTGTTCTTCAAAGACCTGAGTGCAAGAGTTATCGAGACTTGTGATATGGCTCGTTTGGAAAAAAATATTTGTTTGATCTTGTGCTAACTTGAGAAGATATTTTTCTTCTGAGTTTTTTCGACTCAATGGAGCATTCGTCGATCCAGTTACCAAATGAGGAAAGAATTGCTGCTCCAGTGCAGTATAGGTGGACATATCCTATCGAAAGATATCTTCTTAAACTTAAAAATAGTGTTAGGAACAAATCAAGTGTCGAGGGCTCGATAGCAAATGTTTATCTAATTGAAGAAACATTAACTTTTAGTTCGTACTACTTTGAAGATCAAGTCTCCACTAGAAGTACAAACTTGAAGCATAATGAAGATGTTCAGAATGATGGGGACGACAATGATGAGATTCCATCAATATTGAAAAGTTATGGTGAATCCTTCTCATCCGTAGCAGGAAAAAAATGGTTGCCAGATCAAGAGTTTGATGCAGCGAGAAAATACGCATTACTAAATTGTGATGAACTCGAGGACTTTAGCAGGTATAACTGATTATAATAATATTTTAAAATATTTTACGTATTACTTGATGTAATTGATTATAATAATATTTTACTTCGTTAATATGCAGCCTTTTCATTGAGGGCATTAAACGCCAACAACCGAACATTTCAGATGAAGAATTAAATAGAAAGTTAGAAAATGAAATTTTCATTTTGGTTTGAAAACTACGTGGGTCAAATTTTATGAGGTTTGTTTAACATATATTACGTATTTGTATTTGGATAATGTAACTTTACATCATATATTATAGCTCCAAGTCCCCTTTAATAATGTAGCCAATAATTACATTAAGAGTCTAGCGTCCGGTCCATCGCTTTGTGTGACTACATTCAATGGCTGCAAGATAAATGGATACAGATTTGTACCGATCAGAACGATCTACTTCGAGCATTTGGGTCTGTAAAAAAGGATCAACTTATGCAGAACATGAATATGATTATTATGGTCATTATGTAGAGATTGTTAAACTTGAATATTCAGGGCCCGTAAGCACACTCTTGTTCAAATACGAGTGGTTTGATCCGAATCCAACAGGCACGAGAGTGCACTCTCAATAATCATAAACGTAGATTCAATATTTACGAGCCATTCTTACTTGCGGCCCAAGTTACTCAAGTTTATTATTTCCCGTATCCGAGTTTGAGACGAGACATGGTCGGCTGGTTGGCAGCTTGTAAGATTAAGGCGAGATCAACAATGGATTTCATATAAGAGCGAATGCTTGAACAATTGTTTCACGAGGATGTTGCTGAAATGCATGGTACAATTCAATTAGAAGATGTTAATTTCTAACTTAATGATGACATTGATGAACTTGTCTATGATGCCGATGCCAAACTTGTTGTTGATGATGCCGATGACAAACTTGTCGATGACACGAAAAATGAGTTTATAAGCGAAGAAGAGACAAACGACGACAATTAGTTTGTAATTTGTGTCAGTTAAGGATATAACATTATATAATTAATTGACATTTAAAAAATAATATAATGTTTTAATTTTAATTGATTTTAATTTAACTTCAACAATGTGTTTGAGGTCGTTTAGATATTTAGAGGGAGGGGGAAGAGTACTGCTAGAGGTGGTCCTTCAGGATCTGATCGCTCAAGTTCTGTTTTTTTTTACTCCTCGTCATCACAACCAGCTGTGCCGGCCTCCTCTAATGATTTGATCAACCATTTGGACAACGTGGATCTGGATGTACTGGCTCCTCTAGAGACCGTACCAGACAACCCTCCTATTTATGATGAGTCGTGTCGACTTTCCAAAGGCATCCTTGTTTATATCGTCGGTCGGAGGTAATTATTAATAATTGATATTTTTTATTAATATTTATATCGTTATGAATTGTAATCAACTTATAAATAAATGTTCATTTTAACTTATATATTTTTAGAGTGTGGAGTAGCTCTTCAGATTTACCTGCGATTCTTAGATGGATCCACGAGGCTCGTGTTCACTCATATGCATGGAGGTATGTGCATATTCCTTTGTATCATTGCGACACGTGGTGGCCTCGGTTCCAGGTATTTACATTAAAAAAACTTAATTTATTGCATCACATATGTTTAAATTTGTGTAACTAATTGCTTGTTTTATATTATCTTAAATATGCTTTATTATAGAGTTTATGTTATTGGGACCGGAGTTGATGTTATGCATCAAGCCTTTTATGTGTCGATATCTTATGCTTGGTATAGCCGTCTTAATGAGTGGCAGTAGATGTATGATGCCAAGGGAGTCATACCGGCTATTGTTGGTGAGTAGAACTGGAGGGCTTGCTAGGAGGCGTGGGGGAGGGCAGAGGAGGTTGAGAGATGACGGAGGGCTAGCAGGAACAGGATGAGCGAGCCAGAGGGTCCTGGTATGAGATATCTAAGCATAGAGGCGGGTCTCGGGGGGCGAATCGCATACGAGATAACATCGTAAGTTATATATATATATATATATATATATATATATATGATAAAATAATAAATTAATTATTACAGCGGGAGGAGACGGGTAGAAACCTACTGCGTACGAGCTTCTACCAAATCTGCATCAAAAAGGCAATGGCTCGTTTACGAACCCCAAATCTCAGCGGATAGCTGTAAGCTTATTTAATTTCTAAACTCAAATTAATTTATATATTAACTTTGTTTTTGTCATTATTATGCATGAAAATAATTAACAGTTTTGATCTATCAGATGGAGGTGCAGACTACATTGGAGAGCAGGCGCGCTGCATCACAGGAGTCTGGCACGTTTGTTGACCCGATGTCATCCTAGCATGTTGATCTTCGCCTGGAGTAGCTGCAGATGCAGTTGGAGGAGGCTGAGACGAGGCATTAGGAAGCTGAGATGAGGCATCAGGAGGATTTGAAGAGGTTGCGTGATGCACAAGCGCAGTCTAAGGATCAGTTGTAGACGATGCGCGAGGCACAGGCGCATGCTCAGATGGACTTCGAGTAACGACTCCAACGACAGGTTGAGAGTGTATTAATGCTGTAATGGACGCGATGGCAGCACGGCCTCCTTCTCCTCCTCCTTCCCCTCATGCTGATTAGTTTATTCGATCTCGA
>BMAC01000174.1:935160-951000 GCA_014905375.1 Phtheirospermum japonicum
GTTCAAATGAGAACCCCGTCATTATATGTGAACCTAGGCACTAATCCTGGCCTTAGATCTAATATTACACAGTGCAATTATATGTACAGGTTCATTGTGCTTTTTACACAGTACTGTAGTGCTAAAATCAGTCCAGTTTTTTTTAATTTAATTATATATATATATATTTTACATTTTAAAACATGCAATATGTATCTTAAATTGTAGATCTTGAGAATGTGATTAATTTGATATATATTTCATTCAAAACGAATAAAATTTGAAAAGGTTATAGTTTGTTGAAGATTTGAGTTTCATTTCAAATTTTTGAATTTGCAGTTTATAGACGAAATTTGCGATGCTTTTTGTATACAATCGTAGTGTTTTTTTTCTTAATCTATTGTGCTTTCTAAAGAACAATGTAGTGCTCTTTGTAAACGTTAATATATGTCCAAAATACCATTTTTAATTAATTAATGCATTTTTTACATTATTACCATGCTGACATGTCATGATCTCAACCATCAAGATTATTCAATCTAATGGTCAAGATGAGTCCCTAGGTTCACATATAATGACGGGTTCTCATTTGAACCCAACCTATATATATATATATATATATATATATATATATATATATATATATATATATATATATATATATATATATATATATATGTATATATATATAATTTTAAATACTGTAATTATATGGTGTAGAATTTTGATTTTTCAAGTATAAATCACAACATGATCTCAACTCTTTCACTAATATTAACTTCCAATCGTCGATTTCAATCTATTTTATAGTATAATCAAAATTTATACCATTTAGTCTCACTGAATCCGTTCGAAAAATGCATAGACGGGACAAAATAAATTACTTCGAGAAAAAAACAACACTCAAATATAGTCGTCAGGAGATATGAGAATATTTATTAACAGACATTCTCAATATAAATATGCATCAATAAAAAAAATTATATCAAGAGATGAATTAAGCATATTTTGAGTTCAAAGTTTTGAATAAACTAATGTTCATCCAATATATGAATTATAGTCGTCCCAAGCGTAGAGAGGAATTTGTTTTTTTAGTTGTGTTATGCGTGTACAGAATTAATTGAATATCCAAGTTTAATATCAGTTTGGTGAATTTATTATTGGTCCAGTGAATATCCGAGATTAAAATAAGGAAAATTTATTATTTGTGGGGGCTAAAACTATGAAAAACTAAACAATACTTTTACTTAGAATGATATTTATTCAGGATGAATATTTTATTATATTAAACCTCCTCCTGAAGGAAGAGCTTTGAAGTTTTTTTTTTTAATCAATTATTTACCTGTTCATCTGAGTGTTTTATTCAAATAAACCTTTTAGATTCGTTGTAGTCTTGTTTTTTTTATATTGGAATATGGATGAATTAGAAATTATGAGGGAAAATATTTATTTATTTGGGAATTGAGAGAGGAGGGGGGGAGTATTTTAATCAAATAAATGTCTTAGATCTGTCGTTGATTTTGTTCTTATGTTGTAACTAAGAGAGAGGATGAAAAATTATAGATATATTTACTATTTATTTTCAATCAGGGGTGCGATTGTATTTATTTAGAATTAATATTTTTAATCTACGACGACTCTTAATGGAAGGTTCAAAATAATTTTGATCGTCATATGATTGAAATACATACATCAAATAATTTTTTCTAGAATCTTCATTATTGAAATATATACATTAAATAACTTTTTTCTAAAATCTTCAGTAATGTCCATCAAATCTTTGGAAAATATTGGAAAGATTTTTAGAAGTTTGTAATCAATATTTTATAAAATCTCACAAGTGGATTTAAATTATTGATTTTATCTAATACTTGCAACTATGAGACACATAAAAACTAATGATTCAGGTAATTAATATTTTATAAAATTTCACAAGTGGATTCATATTATTGATTTTGTCCAATACCTTGCAACTACGAGACTCATAAAAACTAATGATTCAAGTAATAAGATTATGATAAATTGAAAACCTATAATCTATTCCATAAGATTCACAATGATTCAGGTAATATGACCAGGACAATCGAAAATTGGTTCAATAAAATTCAGGTAATAAGATTAAGATGAATTGAAAATCTATCATCTATTCAATGAGATTCACAATGATTCAGGTAATAAGATCAGGATAATCAAAAATCGGTTCAATTAGAGATTTGGAGAGTTTTTTTTTTTTTTTGAATAGATTTTATTTATTATTTATATAGTTGTTTAATTTGGGGGAGGTTTTTTCTCAAATAAATATTTTAGATGTGATACTTTTGTTTTACGTGGGCAATAGGAGAGAGAGAAAAAAAAAAAGGAAAAAACACTCATGCAAGCAAAAATAAATAAATAAAAGAAAAGTAGCAGACACGGAAACGAAGAAAAAATGGGCAGAGAAACACTCGTGGAAGCAGAAAATCATATTTGTACGCTTAATTTGTAATATATAGTGGATTTGGTCAAAACCTCAAATTTGCTCAAACCTCAAAAAGATTCTCCAATGAATAATGTTGAAAGCAAAAAAAGATTGCCACATGGCCAAAAAATAAATAAATTACGTGACACATTAAATGGTTGATACTGTCAAGTGTAATATCAAACTTTAGACATTGCTCTTTCCCATTAATTTGAACCTTATCATCCAATCATATTATTTTCCTCCCTCTATTTATTTTTTGTAAAATGTTAATATATTTTTTGTTACATAAATGCAATAAACAGTATTGCATATTGGAGGTGCTCTAACTTCCAAACCTCAAAAATTCTCATTTTTGGTCCATTATATTCGCCACATTTTTCAAAAAATATACGTGATATTGGGTATCATCAAACAACATCTACTAAGTTGGCCAATTTATAAAACAAAGGTCCAAAAAATCCCGATCAAGTTTTTTTTACTGACGTGGCGTGATTCAGTACTTTCTTATCAATTGTTTTTTTTAATTTTGAACATTAAATTGACGACGGAACCTGGGACAAAAGTTATTTTGGTCCATTATATTGATCACAATGCAAAAAAGGTACGTGATATTGGCTATCGTCAAACCACATTTGCTAAGTTGGTCAATTCACCAAAAAAGGTCCAAGTAAGCTTGATCGGCCTTTTTTTTTTTGTTTTTTTTCTTCCTTTTTTATTTTTCTGATGTGGCGTGATCCTATATTTTCTTACCATTTTTTTTCTTAACTTTAAACACTAAATTGAAGATAAAAACTTGTTTTTCCCTCCGTTTTCTCTTCCTTCTTTCATTTATTTTTCTTTTAATTAAATTAATAAAATTTGTTAATTAAGAAAATCGAAAATCAGTGACATAACAAAATAAATAAATCTTAAATAATTATCAAATAAATATAAAAATTTGTATGATTTATCATTATTAAAAAAAATTAATTAATAAATAATTAATTAAATAAGAGATAAATATAAAAATAGAATACAAATCTTGAAGCATTATAAAATAAATATAGAAACTTATATGAAAAATATGATTATATTTTCATATTAAATCTTACATTAATTTTATAAGTTTCTTAAGACTTATTTTAGGTTTTTATATTTATTTATATTTCTTCTATCAATAATCAGAATATAAGTCTCTACATTTATTTTATAAATCTTTAATATTATTTGTATTTTTCTATTTATATTTTGTTTTATTAATTAAAATTTATTCATTAGACTAAAGAAAAATAAAAGAAAAGAGGAAAATAAAAGAAAAAGCAAACATGTTTTTGTCCCCAATTTAATATTTATAATTACAGAAAAACGATAAGAAAATATCGAATCATGCCACATTAGCAAAAAATCCTCGATTGAAATTTTTGGACTTTTTTGATGAATCGGTCAACTTAGCAGACACGACTTAATGATGACCAATGTCACGTATATCTTTTGGAATGTGGCCAATAAAAATGAATTTTTTCCCCAGGTTCTGTCTTCAATATAATGTTTAAATTAAAGTAAAACGATAAGAAAGTATTGAATCACGTTATGTCAGCAAATCTAGAACATTTTTGATGAACTGCATAACTTAATATACGTTGTTTGATATGACCGATATCGCGTATCTTTTCTAAAATGTGATCAAAATAATGGAATAAAAATAAAAAATCTTCTCCAAACCTCATAGTCCACTATTTTTTTGAATTTATCCCAAATAAATAGTCAACTTTCTATATTTAATACTATTTTAGCTACTATTTAATTATTGTAATTTCATTTAATATAAATTCTGTAACTATCAAACTTTATTTAAATAATAATAAATCATGATATATTCTCTCTCTCTCTCTCTCTCTCTCTCTCTCTCTCTATCTATCTATCTATCTATCTATCTATATATATATATATATATATATATATATATATATATATTATTTTTTCTTGATTTCTTTGTTTTGGGGCATTTCCCGAAAGGGCTTAATTCGGCCTTCATGGTGCTTTTTCCTAAGAAGAAGAATGCTTGCAAGATTTAGGATTTTCGTCCCATTGTGATGGGTAATTTTCTCTATAAAATCATTACTCGTATTTTGGCGGATCGGTTGGGTGATATCATTCGACGAATTATTCAATATACTCAATTTGGCTTTATTCCCGGTAAACACATGCACGATTGCATTGCCTTGGCCTAAGAGGGGCTGAATTATGTACTTAATCAAAGAGCGTCTGCCAATGTTGCGATTAAAGTTGACACACGGAAGGCATTTGATACGATTAGATGAGATTTTTTGTTGTGGGTTTTGACCGTGTTGGGTTTTGATGGTTGATTTGTGAATTGGGTGTCTTCTGCACATAGTTCAGCTAGACTTTCAATTTTGATCCATAGTAGACCTCATGGATATTTCTAATGCTCTCGTGGTGTTAGGCAAGGTGACCCGCTATCCCCTTTATTATTTTGTGTTGCGGAGGATGTTCTTGCACGGTTGCTTAAGGGAGCTATGGATACTCGACACATTGCCCCATTTATTGCTTATGGTCTTAAGTTTCCCCCCTGCATACTTTATGCGGATGACATTCTTATTTTTGTAGTGGCAAAGACTTCGAATTGCTTCAGGATTCTCAAGATTTTAGAAAATTAAAAGACGAATGACGCGTGCCATTATCATCCCCATGGGGTCTGCCCCATCTACGTATCTTGGTGTCCCTCTTTTATGAGGTTCTCTTGTCAAACCATATTTTTGGGTCATTTACAAGCGCATTTTGGGTAAATTCAGCAAATGGAAGGGGCGTACGCTATCCATGGATGGGCGTGTTTGCTTGGTTAACTCGGTTATTACGAGTTCTTTTGGTCACTCGATGATGATTTAAATCCCCTATTAGATTGCTTTGGTATATGGAAAAAGTAATGCCAAATTTTATTTGGTCGGGGGATATTTAGAAAGTTGGATCTTATACGGTGTCTTGGGATCGTTGTTGTACCCCTAGGGAGGAAGTCAGGCTGGGGGTGCGATCTCTCATTGCGGCAAATACGGTTTTCTTAATGAAGCTTGCTTGGTACATTCTTATGGAGGATACGTCAGTTTTTCTTACTCTTTGGGGCAGATTCATTAGAACATATGGAAGGCTCCGACCTCGCTATATTTCTTCATCTATTTGTCTCGGGATCCGTCAGGTGATTGGAGGTATTTGCGAAAACTCGAGATGGATTCCGGGAGGGGAGTCATCAATACGATTTTGGTTGGATAATTGGCTTGGTTATATCATTGCAGACAAGCTTGGGTTGCCGCCTCATCTTCGGGATAGTTTTGGTGATCTTATTAGTGACTTTTATTATGATGGCCGTTGGCACTTTGCAACGGATTTTGTGGTTCATCAAATAACTATAGTCCGATATATTCTTCGTTGTGCTATTGTGCCCAACATGTGTGATAAACGTATTTGGTTGGGCAGTTCCGATGGCTCTCCTTTGGCTAAATATGCCTATGCTCTTGTCCGGCTTTCGCGTCTCGTGGTTTCATGGGGAAGTTAGATTTGTCTAGTAAATTCCCAATTCAAAGTTCAGTTACGATGTGGTGGGTTATCTTATCTCGGTTGACGGTTTTTGATATAATTCATGGTGTGATGGTCCTTCGGCCTGCCCCCTTTTCTTACGGGATGCTGAGACAATCGATCATATTTTTTAGGGCGGCGAGTTCATTCGGACGATTTGGACTTGGATTGCGGAGTCAATGCATATGCCTACCGAGTTGTCATAGTTTTAATGAGATCCCTATGTTCAGCGCGCAGTTGAATTTTATTCGGAAATCAATACACTACTGCAGAACAGACAAACAAAAGCGGTTTTTTAGGGGATTTAACGACGGTTTTTGAACCGCTGTTATATCGACCACCGTAAATGACTACGCGGTTCCCAAACACTGCCGTAAAAAAGCGTCACTTTTACGGCGGTTCTTGAAAAATACCTTCTAGATAGTTTATTTTCCAGAACGGACATTTTACGGCGGTTCTTAAAAACTACCTTCTAGAAAGTCAATTTCTCCAGAACTATCATTGAAAATACCTTCTAGAAAGTAGTAAAACAATTAAAAAAAAAAGAAATGAAAGCAGGTGCATCTTTTCAAATCCACCGCAAAAACAATTATCAAGACAACAAAATGACTTAAAGTTAACAACATATAGAGTACAAAGAATGTCTTCTATTACACTTAGATAAATTCCTCAAAGGACATATAAATATACACCATGAGACCTAATCTATCAAATTACCTAACATAATAACCCAAAGTTAACAACAAAACAAAACAAGTTAACATATATGTCGCATCATCCAATACATCCACATCACTCATGGTCTTGAAACAACATCTTGGCTCTCTAATCTTTTATCTACCCTTTATCTTCTTCATCTTCATCGTCGATATCTTCATCGTCGATACGCCTAAGTGATCATATACTCCACTTCTCTTCATGCTAACGCAATCACTCAATTCTCCCCAGGCCCTAAAAAAAAGAAAAACAATTAATATTAATGCATGAAAACAGAATAATCATCTCTTTTTTCCTTTTTCTTGCATGAGATATACAACATGGAGGAATTTGTTTTTTTGAGACAACGGGAAATAAAAATTTATCCTGACAACAAACTTATAGATCTTATTAAAGTTATACTATATAATTAGTGTGCTAGACAATAATTAATAAATAAATTTAGTTAAAAGATCTCAGAATAAACCTCTATGAGAGGACAAGCCAGATATTAGAGCACGATCGCCTTCATCTCCGATCGAACCAATAGTATTAGGCATTGTTTAGATCTTTGTAAGGAAGTTCAAACTCCGCGATTATTTCCCTCTATAGGGACAACCCAGATAGACAAGACTAATTACTAAAAAAATAATTTTAAGAAAAATAACTTCAGCAGCATGGTTGATCAGCGTAAATAGCAAAACCACACCTGGACTTCGTCAGTTTGAATTAGAAAACGGTAGCGAAAAAGCATTGTATCTATGGTAAGAAACCATTTCCTTAATTCCTCCCTGCCTAGTGCCCATATATAAAAGAGAATTTACAAGCAAATATTAAGAATAATGCGTTACAATGCTATGAAACAGAAATTGTAAGAGAGTTTTAGAAAGGAAGGCAGATTAAAGGTGAAACTCACTCTCTGCAGTAGACAAGGCGCAAAACAAAATGGGAAATAATGTCCTTTTTTTTGGCCTCGTGTGCTTCTGAATGCATCATGTTTGCCTTCATAGTTCCTTTATGGGGAACAATCTCTTCCTTGAGCTTTCTCGGAAGAAGCTGTTGCTATAACTTCGGGCTCTAGCTCTTCAGCAATCACTTCTGGAATCTTGAGAAATAACTTTTCTTGTTCAGATGGTGTCTGTAACATCTTTTTTCTGTTTATGTACTCAAACATTGTATCCATAAAGAATTAAGTAAAGAATAGTTGCCCAACGTAAATCATAAAATAAAGCAATTCAAACCTTTACAAGAATAATGACATAAAATTATTAAACAAAATGATATGAAAACTAAGTCTTACTCCAAGACTAAATATATGCCTCAAGCACATATTGACGAAGAACACACAATAAATGCAAGGTAGGCATCTGAAAGGATATATTCTACGCCATCCTTTTCATTGGCATGATCTATTTTAGCATGTAGCAAGGAAGTTTCTCTTGCAATCCACTGTAACCAAATGAAGAGTGGAAAGAATAAAACAGTTATAACCAAAAAAAAGGATAGCATTCATGGAATGAGGCAACAATGAGTTACAAAATAAATGACAAAGAAGAAAAAAGAAAATAAGAAGAGAATACAACTTACATTTTTAGTTATATCAGCATGCAATATTTGCGCCTTCTCTTCTACCTCTTTCTGTCAATTTTGTCAAACCCATGATTAATTTTCAAATCGTGATGATAGGAAAATAATAAGAATGCAAAAACACATTTAAAGAGAAACATAACTATTTCATTAATATAGAAAGATTTTTCAGATTTGAGGGCCAGAATACTTCATTCTTTGATTCAATCATTTATTTACTTTAAACATGATGGCTCTTATATAATCAGATAAAATTGCCAGTGTGCATTCAGTTTTAATTTACATAAAAAGTCTTACAACAGTTAGCCTTTTAAGCAGCCCAACTTTAATTCCGTCACATACATCCTCGATTTCTTCCTGAAATAAACAAAGCAATAATGAGTTAGCAATACAAAAAATGACAAAAATTTGGACGCAATGCAAAAATTATGCCATTTACGCCAAGTCGTTACATAAATCTATACTTTACTAAAATGAGGGCATGATAATGTTGATATTTTACTAACAATGCTACTTTAGAATCTAGTTTGCTGACATTATTATCAGTGCTTAAACGGACTATAACAATCTGGCCTACATCACCTATAAAAGGTTTTAAGGGTTTAAGCGAATAATTACCTTAGAGAAGTTGTCATTGGACAACAAGGAAATAGGTACTTCTTCAAAAAAGTTTGAAACTCTTAGGCAAATTTCACTACCAGCACTACGAGTAAATATATTCCCTCCGATATTTCCATCCTGTTACACATGATTACACCACATAAAATCTAATATATAACTCCGCCTTTCCCATAAGTTTATTGAACAATCAACTTAGAGGCACATTTAAAACTATAATCAGGTTATACGTTACAGTAAATAGGCATGCCAGAAAGCAAGTAAAAAATAGTCAATCATAGATTTGGGATCTATATTGTACTCGTGTTAGCAATTTGCACCCAAAAAAAAATTATGGACCATTGAGATAGCTTTCGGCCGTGACCAACGAGTAACACCCAAACATGACCTATATCAAAATGCATAGTTGTACAAAATGGATCACTTTCTAAGAATTAACACACCCATTTATTGACAAAGGAACGATAATATGACCTAAAATCGTGCTGAAAGTGTTAATTGTATCCAAGCTATGCCCCAATCCCTAGGGTTCTCTTCATACAAACATGTGAATTTCATGGCGTCTAAACATATATAAAAAAACAAAATGTAATCCCAAAGGATGTCTTTTGATTGTTTTTCTTCCCCAAGCACTCTTCCAGTTATTATTTATATTTTAAACTTTTATTTCTTATTCTTCAAATAATTTGTTATTCTCACAGATAAACAAATAAACATGACACTGTCTCACAACAATCATCATACTTAGCAAGTAACCAAACCCACAATTTTCCATCACCAGAAACATTTTGCTTTCTCTCAATAGGTTCCACCTATCAATAGGTCTCCATCCAAATCCATTTTGGAACCAGAAAAAAATTAATGTAAAGCCAAATTAAATAATAAAACTACAAATACAACACTTTCCATTTCCAACAGGAGGGTAACATTTCAAGAACAAACCTTTGGTTTAGTAGTTGGAAAATCTTTCATATTGACCGATAATTATGAAATCAGCCATGGAAACACATTAGGGGATGAGGGCAGGTGTGCTGTGAGAACTTCGACTCCTTTATCTGTCACCTGCACCATCATGTAAAAAATTGCATTTCAATAAACAATAATTAATCAAAATAGCTATTCTAAGAAAAACATTTTATAATCCAAGAGAGAGAGAGATATTACCAGCATTGTGTGCTCAAACTATGCACTGCGTTTGCCGTCCGTAGTTACAGCAGTCCAACCATCGGGCCACATCCGATCGCGCCATAAACCTACCAAATAAAATGGTTTTAGGCATACAGAGACAAAGAATTGCTTACGAGCTGGCTACTGTGAGCCCAGCCCCTGGTCCCAAAGCTAACTGGCACAAGGATACAATGGGCCCGAACTACATTTTTTGAAAGCCTAAAATGAGACGGCTGACTATGGCCCAGACCAGACCAGTATATCTATTTAGGCTCACCGGGCTTGGGGCAGCTCTTAAGCGGGGGAATCATTTAAAGCGGCTAGACAAAAATACCTGAATTAATCATAGGTTCGATGGTAAATGTCTGGCCTGCCTTCATCACTCCAACAACCTTGTTTCCTGCTCGGGTTAAGGTCCATATCAAGAACGTGAAATCACAACATTAATAACATAGGTCGACACTATGGACGAAATCATTTGTTTCAGGCCAACCAATTTTCATATGAAAAAAATATGAAAAGAAACAATTTCATTGAGTCTAAAAGGTTACTTGTGTAATGTGGTATGTTTGGTGCACAATGGAATAGCTCTCCAATACCATGACCACAATAAGATCTCACCTAGTCGCAGAAGACGAAAATAGAGATTAAGTTAGAAAGATTATCAAAAAAATAAACACACCTCCTGATTTGCGAAGTTAGGGTTTGTTCCTCCCTCTACATAATCACCCTGGGCCGGATTTAGATCTCCTTGATTCGGATAACCTTAATTCACCCCACTATTCGGGTAACCACCACCATTAGAGCCCTGGTTCTGGAAATTACTGTTATTCTTGTGGCCGCTACTACGTTTTTCGAAATCATTGTTCCGTGGGCCCACTGATTGTCGGGCTGCAGACTCGGTAGCTGGAAATCATCATGAATCGTAGATGTGACTACAAGAAATTTGATGTTCGGTGACGATACATTTCGTCATTAAAAGTCTATTTTCTCGTCACTGAATAGAAACGGTGACGAAAATTGAGCGTCACAGCGGTTGTCATGGTATGACTGTCACCATAAGTGAAAGTGACAATTTTAAACGCGTCACTAAATATTCGGTTTTTGATGACGCTGATGTAAATTGTCATCATAGATGATTCTATTTGGTGACGCTGAGTTTGTCATCTAAGCGATTGAAAAATTATCATCAAAAGATCGGTTTTGTCACCGTATGTTAACACTTTTAATGACGAACACTTAATTTGTCATCAAAACATTTGACTTTCCATGACAAAATTAACTACAGTGACAATGTTTTTTGAGTTATTATGACGCTCATATTGTCATAATATGTATTAAACAATTTCCCAATATAATGTAATTCGTCGCGATAGATCTGTTTTATAGTGACGCAATATTGACCATCACTGAACATCTATACTTACAATGACAAACCATTGTGTCACCATTTACTATTAAAGGTGATGAAATTATTTGTCACGAAAAAATTAGCAATATATGATGAATTTTATTATCATCATAAAAGATATATGTTCAATGATGATTTAATGGGCACATATGGTGATAAAATCTATTTTCATTAAATGGGTTTATATGGTGACAAACCAATCATCATAAATGATTTAGTTTAAGTGACAAGTTCAAAGTATTATGTGATGAAACAAGTTGTCATAATTTATTAAAGTGACAAATTTTAAATACTTATGTGACGCTTAAAGTTGTAATAAATGAGTGAACACGATTTGATTATTTACTTTCATGATGACATAAATTGTCCTACATTAGTTTGTCATTAGTCTTTTGTAAGGAAAAGAATACCGTAACGATGAAAATGAAAGCAATTGAGCATTTATCATTACAATATAATGATAACAATATTCCAAAATATTTCTTCGACAATTTCGAACATACACCAAAACACTTACAACTAACCATAATATTAGCTTGAAATACCCAGAACACATACCAAATTAGACATCTAGAATCAATGTACTTGAATATTCAAAATAAGGACCTGGAAGCGTAAGCTAAACCAAAAGAGTTATTTCATATAGCAAGACTTGATCCTGACTTCTTCCACATGTCAACATTGCCAAACCAAAACAAAAGTGGGATCAGACCGACTGCATATTTGAAATTTATAATTCTAAATTAGTGTATAATCAAACCATCAAAGAAATACTATACAAAGTTCACAAAATTGAAACTGAAAATTCCGATTTATGTGGAATTAATGGATCAGGTCCCACCCAAAGCATTCCCACCCGAAGCAGACTCATTTTCTCTCATGAAGGCCATAAGCTTGTTGATGCACTCGCCTTGCTGAGTCAGTTGATTTTTCAAATCATCGAATTCATTCTTGAGCTCCGTCACTTGACCTTCCGAATCCTGTAGCTTTCTCGAGTGTCTGCCAATTCCTTTTGCAGGAGTTGGGTGTTCGAATCAGGGCATTTTCCTGGATTTTTCGGTCCATAACCAATGCCTTTGATATAACCAGATGCATGGCCAAGAACTTCAATTGCTATCTCCTGTTCTGTCTTCTCAACCCCTTCTTCGGCATACTTTTCTTTCATTGCTATCATCTCATCCTAAAAACACATCGATGTAAGTATAATAATAATAACATGATCATTAAAGAAGTTGGATTATAAAAAGCATGGGTTAGTTAGTTAGTTACCCAGTTTTCTCCCGCCTCATCACTTGACCAACCACCTTTCACCGTATAATGCGTGCGCTTGTAAAGTTCAATAATATCACATTCATCGTCGGCCTTCTCAGACTAATCGGCAATCAAAAAAGAAAATAAAACAAAATCAGAGTCAGAATAGATATATAAAAATTGCACCAAAAAGTAATAAACTTAATACTAAAATCTTCATTTTGTTACACTTAAGTGGATTTAATTTATATATCACTGTCAAAGATTTTCCCTTTATATTGCAAAAAATTTCACAACATTGATTTTACTAACCAACCACTGATATATCTAAAAATTTTGTTGTAAAAATCTTGGTAAGACTTACAAATTCATTTTGAAGTACATTGAAAGGAGTTCGGCCTGTAATATGTGGAGCTCGCAGTTTTTTCCGATTTCTGGTATTAGCCTCACTTTGATTCTACAAAAACATAAATAATAATATTCTCATGGCATAAACATACATATGATATATATCATACTATATAAACAAAAGTATTTGTTTTGAGAGACATTACCTCGAATTCGACTGAATTAAAATGGTCGCACAACGATTCCCAGTTTTGTTGGTCATGACAAGAATGTGGCATGTTTTTCATAGCCTCTTCAAGGTTAAGATACTTCAAATAATGTTTGTGTAGCCTATAGCGCAGTTGTCAGGAACTTGACTGAAGTCTTTCAATCACGCATTGTTTGACACTTGGTTTGTCCAGATTGACATCCATATGAATCTGCACATAACACATCGATGTATCATTAAGTTGATACAAGATTAAAATTCATCGGAAGAAAAAAGTATAAAAACCCTACCTGCATATGGTCAATGCCTGGCCCCAAACTCTTATCTACATCAACCTCCTTCCACCTCCTCGGCACCGGAAGAACATCCCGAGTCACTACCCCAATCTGACTTGAGAACTTAGCAGATTGCACTCGACTTTTAGGTCTTCCAATCAATGGATCAACCTCTATCTTCATTTCTCCCCCCGAAAACTTGTCAAATGCCTTCATGATGCCCTTGCCCATTGTTGGCCCACGTTTCCTTTTATCAATTTTGGAAACAGCATCTGCACATCAATTAATTAGTATATATCAAAGACTTCATTTGAAATTTAAATTACTGAACCTTATTTCATGTATTTGAAAAATGTTTAAATAAACTTCATTTATTAGTAAGATGTTTTCATACGAGGACAAAGAGGACCGCTCTAAATCAACCACCAAACAACTTTTAACAAAAGTCATTTTCATAATTATTCATATCAACAATATTATTCATACATTAAACAAACGCCAAACTTAAAACTAATTTACACATCAATAGTTCTACCCCACATAATATATTTCCCAACTCAACCAGTCACATTTGACATATATATCCAACTATGTAATCCAAACTTTTAGGCAAAGGTAAGTTAATTGTAAACTAAGAATTGTAATGTCTCTTCCCAATCAGATGAATGTAAAATAAAAAATGTCAAATACCGTTCAAATACCGTTCAAAAATGTCAGATGAATTGTAAACTTTTAACATTCAAATACCGTTCTGGAATGTATACATTCCAGAACGGTTATTGAAAAACCGTTCTGGATTATGAGTCAGTCCAGAACGGTATTTAAATAACGTTCTGGAAAGTGTACAATCCAGAACGGTATTTTAATACCGTTCTGGAAAGACGTACATTCCAGAACGGTATTTTAATACCGTTCTGGATTGGAAGACAATCTAGAACGGTTTTAAGAAAACCGTTCTCGAAAGTCTTTTCGAAATATAATACCGCGTGAATGAAATTTTTTTTGCCGCCCATATTATTTCTTTCCAGAACGGTATAATTAAAACCGTTCTGAATTGACATACATTCCAGAATAGTATTTTAATACCGTTCTGGACTGTATGTCAATCCAGAACCGTTTTAGAAAATCCGTTCTCGTAAGTGTTATATAATTATAATAAAAACCTACTTACATTTTCTATTTCTTTTTCTATTTCTAATTCTTTTCTTTTTCTATTTTTTTATTTTTCTTTTTCTATTTCTATTTCTAATTGATAGAACCCTCCGATTTCTTCCCAAACCCAAAATCTCTAAATCGAAAAATTGGCAGATCTCTCGTGGTCCTCGACGACGGTTTAGACAACGGCGAACGACCCCCAAAATCCACCGGCAAATTCTGAGGAACATATGCACTAGTATGAATTTCAAGATCCAACGGTGAGCCAAATTTTGAGAGACACCACTCCGCCGACGTACCCCGCCATCCTATGGACCCCCTCTTCGTAACGGAGCTCAACAAAGTTCAAGAAATTATCCGAAAAGAAGACCTCTTCAGGAACAATAAAGCCTACGCGCTTCACTCCGTAGTCCTCAAAGAGCCGGACAAGAAAGTGGTGCTCCGGTGGGAGAGGGGGGACCCACTGCCACCGAGGAGGGCCGCTGTCGTCGCGGGCAGGGCATCGTTGGACGTGCTGACGGTCGACTTGGGTTCCGGGGAGGTGACCCGTCACGAGATAGGTCCCCGCTGGCGAGCGCCTATTTCAATCGGACGGTGCTGGAGCGCAGAGTGGATTTGGGGAACCTTGCTTGCTTGCCCATTTCAACTGGATGGTTCAGTAAGATTAATGTTTGTCATCACATATTTTAATATTATTTGTTATTTTTCCTAGGGTTTATATATTTTTTCTATATGACATCAATTTGGTTCGATTAATTATTTGCATCAGACTGTTAGTTAATTTTTATTTATTTTTTGTATAAAATATTATTAAAAGGAACATATTTTGGGACTTGTAAACAGAGATATAAGAACAATAAGGTGAGAGGCAGTGTTTCTAATAAATTACAAACATAAACACAAATAATGTACAATTTTGAAATATGATTTTATTGTTGGACTATAGTATAAGAATGTTGTTATACAAGTCACCTTGTAGGTATTGGCTTTCTGTTGGTGCGCAGCCTTCGGAAAAAATCCAGCGCCTTCTGTTCCGAGTAGGCTTGTTACCCCCACTGTTTAGCTGCTATTGCATCACTGGTGCACCTTAGCTCGTTTCTTGTTCTTTCAGGTTTTG
>BMAC01000174.1:954205-968243 GCA_014905375.1 Phtheirospermum japonicum
TTTAGAAAGTAGGGAATCACTCACTCACATTAAAAGAGGAAAGGGAGACCTAGAAGATTTGTTAATAAACTATTAAAAAGGACATGTTATGTCTGAAATAAGTGAAAATATGGACTTGGACCTAAAACGACGGTGCTATGTTATCCATATAGCCCATAGTGGGATAAATGTTTTGTTGTTATATTCATTTTATCTTACTTTGCTATATTGAAACCCATGTCATTAAATATGAATTGTGGATATGCATCTATTGTCTCTTGATTTTATGGATTGGTCATAAATGAAAAGTAACATGCATCAACATCTTGTTTTGATTTTCCTGTTCTCAGTGTAAAATAGGTGGTAAATTATATACTGCTGTCTAAGTTTCTCTATATTCCATGTTTCTCTATATTCCACTTACTAATGCTGGCTTGAATATGATTTTTCAGATAATATTCATGCTGTTAATGTCTCAGCACCAGCATTTTGGCGGAAGATTCCTGATTTTGAAGTTCGTGTGGAGGCTTGTCGCCCGTCCAGCTTGCACAGTGATGATGCAGTGAATGATCATGCTTTTGGGAACATGCCAATAGTTGATGGTGAATCTGGAGATCTTAAAATTTTATGAAGACTTTATTTTTTATTTTTTTATTTCATATAGTTGAATAAAAAATATTATTGTATTAATATTAGTTTTAGTTTGTTGTGTCTTATATTTTTTTTGAAATTTGGTGATATAATTAATATAATCACAATATTCATTATTATTGATTTTGGTGTATTCCTGCTTTCATTTCATTTTTTTTTAATTTTCTTTTAAACTTTCTAGAAGGTAATTTTTGTAAAACCTTTCTAGTAAAGACTTCCAGAACGGTATTTGAAAATACCGTTCTGGAAAGTGCGACCCTCCAGAATGGTATTTGCAAAAAACCGATCTGAAAGTTGAACTTTCCATATCGATTTTTTTAAAATACCGATCTGGAAAGTTGTACAGTCCAGAACGGTATTTTAAAATACCGTTCTAGAACGTTCAACTTTCTAGAATGGTATTTTAAAAAACTGTTCTGGAAAATTGTCCATTCCAGATCGGTATTTTAAAATACCGTTCTGGACAGGTGTACATTCCAGATCGGATTTTCTCAAATACCGATCTGGAAAGTTGAACAGTCCAGAACGATATTTTAAAATACCGATCTGGAATGAACGATTGTCCAGAACAGTGTTTTCAAATACCGTTCTGGATTGTACAACTTTCCAGAACGGTAATTGTAAAAACCGATCTGGAAAATGTCGGATAAAGTATAGGAAGGTACCATTCTAGAACATAATTTTTTTTTTCTAGAACAGTTTTTTTTTTACCCTTCTAGAGAGTCTGCCAATCCAGAAGGGTAAAAAAAGGCATTCTGGACTGTCTGCCAATCCAGAACTATGTCACTACAGAAGGTACAGAAAGGCGTTCTGGATAGGCAGAATTACCCTTCTGGATATGCAGTTTCTGCACTAGTGAGGAGGGGTTTGAGAGATAGGTGATTGAGTTTGGGGGACAAGTGATTGATTTTGGGGGGTAGGTGGATGGTTTTTAGTGGTAGGTGGTTGGTATTGAGTGGCAGGTGGTTGGTTTTTAGTGGTAGGTGGTTGGGATTGAGTGGGCAGCGTGGTTGATTTTTAGTTGCAGGTGATTCGTTCAGACCATCAGATTTTCTTGTACTCCTACGGGGTGTGGAGGCATTAAAAGAAGTATGGTTTGCCACATATTGTCGAGGCTTGTTTGTGTTCACTTTCTGTTTCTTCAGTATACCTCCTGGCGCCATTTCTCTGACTAAACAGAACACAACAAATAACATCATGGATCAGCCATTTGATATACAAATAAATTAATAATATTATAATGGATAATAGACACATTTGGATACTACATTATAAAAAGTTTGTTTAAAAAAATATTCTGTACATGAGATCTAAGATGAACAACACATATATCCGGAAATTAGATTATAAAAGAAATACAATTGTTGAAAACCATTGATGTGGCCTGATTAGGTAGACCTGGATTGGGGTAGACCTGAGCTGAGATCACTAAGGAGAAGACCAGGAGGCTCGGCCAGCCTTGTCCATGAGAAGACCTGGCCTGGTCCTCCCAGATGGAGCCAGAGACATATTGAGAATATGATCACCTCAGCCCAGGAATTGTCCTGGTCTGGATTCCTTACAAGATAATCATAAGAGGGCAGGCTCAGGGCCGATAAGGTGCCCTGGTCTTCAAGAAGGGGACAAGTGGGACCACTTGTCCCAAATTGGTTGCGTAACGGCCCTTAATTCGCGGCCTTTGTTTCTGAGCTCACGGATGGCGTCCCCACTAGTAAAACTATAAATACCACAGCCTCAAGGCTGAGAAAGGTATGTCATTCTTGTGCATTCATTTCCTTGCGCACTGATATACTCCATACGCTTATCTGACTTAAGCATCGGAGAGGTTTTGGAAAACCTCCAGTGGTCCTTTTTTGACGTGTTTTTGGGTGCAGGTCAGGTTCACGTAAGGCGAAGTGTTAATCTCGGGCGTTGTCATATTTTGGGTGAAATAATTGCCGCCAACTGTGGGAAGAAAATAGCTAAGATGTGAGAGTAACACGTTGATTCAGCGAGGCTACGGCGAAATCTGGTGGGGGAACTGGGTGGTACCCCTAGTTCCGCCGCACCATGGGGCATGCCACAGTCGAAAAGGCCATCACCGACGAGGCCAGTGGGGGCGGGACCATCGGCAGTAGCCGGACCGAGAACCACGCAACCCCCCTCTGGTGGATCCACACCTGTTGATGGTGGATCGTTGAATGAAGCTTTCCTCAGGCAGCTGTCTAAGCTCATCAGAAAAGCCGTGGAAGTGGTTGTGGAGAAGAAGTTTGCAGAGTTCTCAATGCCACCATCTAAAACACCCTTAGCCTGGACAGTTTTGCTATCGGAAATGGAACCTTCGTGCGGCCAGCGCATGGTTCGGACCCCCTCCAGGACAGAGAGGAGAATTTATCCACTTCTGATAATGAAACGTCAGGCCAGGCTAATCCTGATCTCGCCGAGTAGATGCAAAATCTGCAGAAGGAGATCAGGTAGTTTAAGAGAAAAATGGCAAGCACGGAGGCGGCGCCGGCACGGAGAGGCACGCCGTTCACTGAGGAGGTCATGCATGATGATGTACCAGCCTGTTACAGATCCATGGGCTTTGAGTACAACGGGACAACAGACCCATGGGATCACCTGAGCCGTTTGTGGCTGTGCACAAATTCTTTGACGTGGTCATGTGCTCGGTCTTCCCAATGACCTTCACTAAATCAGCCTAGCTCTGGTTTAGTCAGTTGCCGCCGCGTTCTATCCGTAACTTTGATGAATTCAGCTCGGCATTTCTGCATCAGTTTACCAGATGCAGGAAATATCAGAAAATGCCACTAGAATTGTTAAGTCTAAAGCAAAAGGAGAATGAGAGCTTGTGTGCATATATCAACCAATTCACGAATGTGAAGCTGGAGGTGCCATCGGCATCTTAAGAACTCCTGGTTCATGCGTTGGCACAAGGACTCAAGAGAGGAGAATTTTTTCAGTCGCTAGTGGTAAAGCCAACGCTAAAATTTGGAGAGATTTTGGAGCCGGCAGAGAAGTACATTCACTTGGAGGAGGCCTTAAGAATCAAGGAAGAAGGAGAGAAGAAAAGAGATCGGTACGACAGAGAGGAGAGAGCGCCGATAAAGAGATCTAGGCCAGACCTGATGGGAGGACGGCCTTGGTTTGACAAGTACATGCCTCTGGCGACCCCTCAGGGGGAGATCTTGCAGGAAATCGAGAAGCATCCCAATCTCGAGTGGACCAAAACTTACTCTCAGAAAAACCGAGGAAGGAAAGGTCTGATCGATTCTGTCGATACCATAATGAATATGGGCACGACACGGATCAGTGCACTCATGTGAAGGATGGACTGGAGAGGATGGTGCAAGCTGGGCACCTCAAGGAGTATGTGCAGATGAGGAGAGAAGAATCCAGGTCTGACTCCCGTAGGCGTGATCAACCTCAAGCGAATAGGCAGGGACAAGATAATGGAAGAGACAATAGGAAGCGAATTGATCAAACCCAGGCCATACGAGGAGAAATCCTAATGATCACCGGAGGTGAGTGGGATGAACACTCTAGGCGAACCCAAAATAACTATGTCCGAGCCGCGAAGGACCTGGTAAGGAAATCGCGAGAGGTGGGACAGATAGCCCCGATTCAAAGCATATGTATCGGATCAGAGGATGACAATGACATCTTGGCTTCTCACATGGATGCCTTGGTCATAACAACCACTATTGCAAATTATAATATGAGAAGGGTATTTATGGATACGGGAAGCTCGGATGATATTCTGTTCTATGATTTCTATAGAAAGATGAAACCGTATGTAGAGATGGAAGAAGTGACAACTTCATTGGTAGGATTTGCAGGGGGAGCTTTAAAACCTTTGGGATCAGTGAGGCTTTTGGTTACACTAGGGGAAGAGACATACAAGATCACCAAGATAGTGCGATTCTTGGTGGTAGATGCACCATCTTCGTACAATGCTGGGGAGACCATCCCTGAGCTAGTTCCAAGCAGTAATCTCGGTATACCATATGAAGCTGAAGTTTCCTGCCGAGGATGGAATAGGCGAGGTTAGGGGAGATCAGTATTCGTCAAGGCAAACGTACGTCGAGTGCATCCGGCGCAATGAAGAGGAAGGACAAAACAAGAGAGCTAGGATGGAGAAAGCTATGCTAGAGCTGGATCAGAGAGAAGAGGTTCTGATGATGGTCGAGATGGTCCCAGGGGATGATACTAGGGTTGTGATAGTGGGAACAACCTTCAGCCCGGAAGTCCTGGTAGACCTGGTCCAATTTCTGAGGGATAACACTGATGTATTTGCCTGGTCTCCACAGGACATGGTGGGAATAGACCCAGCTGTCGTTGAGCACCACATCAACATCAGTCCTGGAGAAAAGCCAGTGAAACAACGAAAGCGTAACTTTGGCCCAGAGAAGGAGGCAATCATCGAAGCTGAGGCTGGGAAACTGCTAATAGCTAAGCACATTTAGGAAATACTATTTCCTGAGTGGCTTTCTAACGTGGTATTGATCCCAAAGACTCAAGACGATTGGCGTATCTATATAGATTTTTGCGATCCTAATCGTGCTTGCCCTAAGGATCACTACCCTCTGCCTAGGATAGACCAGCTAGTTGACTCCACGTCTAGATGTGAGCTATTAAGCATGATGGATGCCTCACAAGGCTATCATCAGATCCAACTGGCAGAGGAGGAATGGAAGCGGGTTAGTTTTATAACCCCAAAAGGAACGTATTGTTATGTGGCCATGCTGTTTGGGCTCAAAAATACATGTGCCACGTATCAGCGACTGGTGGATAAGATGTTCAAATCTCAGTTGGGAAGGAACATGGAGGCGTACGTTGATGACATGTTAGTCAAAAGCATGAAGGCAACCTCGCATGTGGATGACCTAAAGGAGACCTTCGCCACTTTGAGAAGATACAGGATGAAGCTCAATCCCAAGAAGTGTGCATTTGGGGTTAGAGCTGGTAAATTCCTGGGCTATATGGTCACAGAGAAGGGAATCGAGGCCAACCCAGAAATATTTTGAGCTATCATGGATATGCAAGCTCCAAGGAACGTGAAAGAAATGCAGTGTCTGGCAGGCCGAATCAATGCTTTGAGCAGATTTATCTCGCGCTCAGCTGAGAAAACCTTACCATTCTTCCAGGCCTTGTACTAGAAAGCTCAGTTTCAATGGAGTGAGGAGTGTAAAGAAGCGTTCGAGATGTTGAAAGAGCACCTGGCTAGTATGTCGCTGCTTACTAAGCCAATTCAGGGTGAGCCTTTAATTTTGTACTTGTCCTGTTGGGCAGCAGGCTGTCAGCTCAGTTTTGCTTAGGGAAGAAGGCAAAATACAGAAGCCGGTGTATTATTAGAGAAAAGTATTGCATAATTCTAAAATTCGATACGTCGAGGTGGAGCAGGAAATGCTAGGCCTGGTGGGTACAACGCGCAAATTACGACCTTATTTTCTTTCACATGGCATAATTGTGTGGACCAACCTACCATTGAAGGCCATCATGGACAAACTAGAGGCTTCAGAGCGGCTGGTCCAGTGGATAATCGAGCTTCGCGAGTTTGATATAACTTTCGAAGCCAAAACATCCATTAAAGCCCAGGCATTGGCTGATTTTATGCAGGAAATGACCACCTCTCCCGAAAACAAAATGGAATGGATAATTTTTACGGATGGTTCGGTAGGAAGCCTGGGATGTGGTGCAGGTATAGTATTGATCGACCCGACAGGTGTGGCTACTGAGTACGCAATGCGGATGAACTATACCTTGTCTAATAACGCAGCTGAATATGAGGCTCTTTTGAGGGGAGTCCAAATGGGATTTGGGGGCAGAGTAGGTATGCGTGAGAGTTGATTCGCAGCCTGTGTGTAGACAAATAAATGGAGACTTCGAGACTAGAGATGAACACATGTAGAGATACCTAGCTCAGTTCAAAAAATTAGCCAAGTACATGAGGACTCTGACTGTCCTTCAGATCCCTAGAGAAGAAAACACGAGAGCAGACTATTTGGCTAAAGTGGCTAGTTCAGCTGTGGATTGTCGGTTGAGAGTAATCACTCTACTGATGGCAGACCAAGAATTTGGAGAAGAGTGAGTATGTTCAGTGGATGAAAGAGAGGATTGGCGTTCCCCTATCAAGGCATATCTAGAAAGGGGAGAGCTTCCGGACGACAAGAAGGAAGGAGTAAAGGTGAGGACCAGGTCTGCCCGGTTTTGTTTGATTAAGGAGATGTTGTTTCGACGGGGATTTGGGAGGCCCCTTTTGCGGTGTCTAAGTTTAGAGGAGGGCACCATGTCCTCAAAGGAATCCATGAGGGTTGCTGCGGCAATCATATGGGAGCAAGGGCCCTGGCCAGTAAGATAATGCGAACTGGCTATTTCTGGCCATCGCTGCGAAAAGAGGCGGGGGACTTTGTCAAGAGATGTGAAAAGTGCCAAAAGATGTCTCCCTTGACTCACCGGCCAGCAGAAGATCTCATGACAATGAGCTCTCCCTGTCCCTTTGAAAAATGGGGGATAGACCTGGTCGGACCGTTTCCAATGGCCCCAGCACAGAAGAAATTTTTGATTGTGGCTATTGATTACTTTAGCAAGTGGGTCAAGGCCGAGGCTCTGGCAAAAATTACAGAAGAGGCGGTGATGGGTTTCATCTGGAAAAATATTGTATGTCGGTTTGGCATTCCAAGGTTCATGGTCTCGGACAATGGTACCCAGTTCATGGGAGCCAAAATCTGAGCTTGGTGTGCTAAAATGAAAATTCAGCAACACTTCACATCTATTTACCACCCGCAAGCGTATGGACAAGTTGAAGTGGCCAACCGCATCCTTGTCTAGGTAATCAAATCGCGCTTAGAAAGATCAGGGGGTAAATGGGTGGAGGAATTAAGTTCGATACTCTGGGCCTACCGTACTAATCCCAAAGAAGCACGGGTGAAACCCCCTTCAGCTTGGTTTATGGCATGGACACCGTTATCCCCGCAGAGATCAGCCTTGAAACCCACCGCATACAGAACTTCGATGAAAATCAAAATGAATTACTCGTGCAGGACGCGCTAGACTTAATTGAAGAAAAAAGAGATCGTGCAGCGGTCAGAATGGAGCATGTGAGAGGACGAATTCGGGCGGCTTATAACAAGACAGTCCGGAGGAGATATTTTCGGGTGGGAGACCTGTATTGCGAAGGGCTGATCTGGGAAAAACCAAGGGGAAGCTGGAGGCCACTTGGCAAGGGCCATTTCGAGTCACAGAGGTCTTGGCTAGCGGTGCTAACAAGATGGAGGAAATGTATGGGGCCGAGATACCTCGGGCATGGAATATTTCAAATTTATGTAAATTTTATGTGTAATGTTATTTTGTAGAGCTTATTTATGTAATGATGCAGGTTCATTCTTATTTGACAATTAATTGATCTCTCTAAAGCTAGGATTGGCGAAGGGCGGATGCCCCATTTTCCTGACCTGATTGTCAGTTTAAGCCAGAATTGGCTAAGGGCGAATGCCCATTCAAATTCCTGACCTGATTGTCAGATTAAGCCAGGATTGGCTAAGGGATACTCCTATCTGCCTGACCTGATTGTCAATTTGAGCCTGGAGTGGCCAAGGATCGATGTCCCAATTTTCCTGACCTGATGGTAAGTTTAAAGCTGGAATTGATTAGGGGTGAAAATCATAATTTGCTTGATTTGATTGAACAGATAAAAACAAGAATAAAACAAAAGACTGGCCAAAATTTTGACGAAAACATTCTTGCGTTCATCACAAGATTTCTGGCAATACAGCAATGGGAAAATGCATACGCCTTCTACGAAGGGAAAACTGGCGAGTTTGATTACAAGTGCAGAAAATAAATTTAAAATGCAAAAAAGCACAGAAAACATTCATCCATGAGACGCAGAAGCTCTCTGATCAGAGGCTAGAATTCTTCAGACACGCCACAGCTCACGCTCGGTCTCGTGGTAGCGCTGGCGATACTTGTCAGCCCGCTCTGAGATGGAGTGAGCCTCGCTGGTGGCAACGGTCAAACGATTTACCGATTCCTTCAAATCAGCCTTCTCCTCTTGCAGTTGATGATTCAGCTGACGGAGCTCCGCACACTCTCGCTTGTAGTGGAGCTTCTTTTGCCTTTACCTCTCCAAGAGCCAGCACATGTAGTTGATTTTCTCCCGGAGAGCCGACAGTTTGTCTGAAAGTTTGAAATTTTTGACAAATGGAGAGAGATTTTTTCGTTTCACAGTATCAAGTTCTTCAAGAAAGGAAGGAGAAGCCATTGCGGAAATTGAAAGATCACAAAACAGAAATGTGCAAATATAAAGAAAAAGGAGGCACGTGTCATGGAATAAAAGTACTAGGGTTTTCGAAAAACCAGGAAACCCTAGGATATCAAGAGTCATTACACGACAAAAAGTTATTATAAATCAAACATTATTCCAAATATGAGTACATAAAAGCAAACCAGCCACACAGGCAAACAAACAGGTATGACTAAAGAAAACAAAGAGATCGACCCTAGACCTAGAGCGCGGCATCCAGCTCCTCTACGAGCTGCTCCACAGCCTCCTCTGCCAAAGTGCCCGGAGAAACCCCGTTTGGAAGCTCACCCAGACCTGCGAAGGTGGGGGAGGGAGTAGAAACAGGAAGGGCTAGAGTGAGATCCTGGTCTTGTTGAGATTGCTCTAGTTCAGAAGGATAGAGGGTGGAGAAGACATGCTCGGCGAACTCAGCTGTCCCAAGTGTATGCAGGCGATCTTGCTCCGGAAAATAAGTGAAAGAAGTTGGCTCAGGAGGAGTCTTCAAGTGCAGGTCCCGATCAAAGGGAAGCCCAGGATGGTCTGTGGCCCACTTGGATTGCGCGTCTAGGGCAAAATAATAGTAACCCATAGCCTCTGGAACGAGCAATGAGTAGAGCTCCTTGGACCCTAGGAAGGCTTTTCGGACCTCCTCCCTGGTGTGTTGGACTAATTTCAAACCCTTTTCAGAGTTTAGAAATTCAGTCTCCCACCCTTCTCGGGCTTTCTCAAGGACTTCATCAACTAGGCTCCTAGCCTCCGCTAGGGCTTTGTCTCGTGCCTCGCTGCGAGCCATGTCCACCACCTTTTCCTCGGGCTACTTCAACTCGGCCAGCTCCTCCCTGAGATTTTTCGGCTCAGCCCCTCGCTCCTTAGCGAGAGCACAAAAATGCTGCTCCTTCTCACACAGCTCTTTGTTCTCTTTGATCATATCGGACTGCATCATGGAAGTCGTGGCGCGCATGGCCAAGAAAGACTTTTTGGCAGCCGCCTAACCATTAGAAAAGGAGGTTAAAACATGAATGAAATGGGAAAATATGAATGAAGAATGAAAAAGGAGTTTACCCGGGCCTCATCTTGGCACCACGAATACAGGAGTTCGCGGTCAGACATTTTATCCAGGAAGCGGCAATCTGAAGAAGGACATTGCCCCCGCATGAATTGGAGCGCCACCTCTCCTGAACACTTCAATACTGAAGTATGAATTAAGAGACTGGCGTTACGGTTAGAGGGCGTCGCCTGGGTGGTCCTGCGCCTTTTGACCAGGGGAGTCTGGTATTCCTCTCAGTCGGAGGCGGAGGCCACTGTTGCCGCAGGGCGAGCAGGAGCTCAGGAAGGAGCCCGAGGAGGGCTAGAGCTCGGCATCAGGGAAGAGGAGGAGGGAGCAACCTCTTGGGACCCCTGCTCTGGAGCATCTCCCCCTGCTTGCTTACGAGCATCTATCATCTGGCGCATCATGGTTTCTGAAAAGGGAAAGAAGGACTAAAAACTCACTAAAAATAAGTATGAAGAAACAAATCAGGATAAAAAGACTTTTTTACCAATCTCGCGAGTCAGGGGGCATGTCTCCACTCGCTCATTAAAAAAGTCTAAGACAAAGGGAAGGAGGAGTTGAGATATGTGGAGAGGGTTCTCGTTAAGGGTAGAAATTGTTTTTTGCAAACGAGGAGACCTGTCCGCCACGGACAGGCGAGGGTAAGGTATATTCTCAATGGGTTTGGGTTCAAAACCCCAATCTCCATCACAGTATACAAAAAATAATTTCTTCCTCCAGGCTTTGTTGGAGGAAGGGAGCCCATACAAGAAATGAACTCCAGGTCTGGCACTGAGATAGAAGCAGCCAGGATGGGAGCTCTTAGCCTGGTAGAGCTGGTAAAAGGTATGGGCAGTAGGGTCCAGACCAGCGTAGTGCATGGCCAAGCAATACCCTACGATAATCCTAAAAGAGTTGGGGATAAACTGAAAAATGGGGATTTTTTACATTTCGGCGATATCCAACATCAAAGGGTTTACGGGAAGACGCAAACCCACCTTGAATTAGCCGACGTAATAAGTCAGATGGCCTGCCGGCGCTTGACACACCAGAATGCCCAGTAGATGGCTATAAGGGTCAAATTGTTCAATGAACTTGTATTTATGGCCAATTTCCTCAATGGATTTATCGCTAAGAATGGAGGAAATCCTAGGGTGATTTGGGGCAGGTGGAGGATATTCAAGTGAGGACGATGACAAGGTGGCAGCCGCAGCAGCCGCCAAAGAGGACGACGGCGAGCCTGAGGAGGCTAACGCCACCGGAGGAGAGGAATCGACGTGAAGAGCACCAGAAGGAGAAGACGACGCTGACATTATCGGAAAAGTAATATAAAAGATTGAGAAAGTACCTGGTATTTGAGGGTGGTCGGAAAAAACTGAAGGCTTGAAATCGCTGGTTTGCTAGAGAGAGAAACGGAGCTTGAGAGTATTTTGAAAAAGTGAAAATATGAAAAGTGAAAGAAGTATGAGAGTATAGCGGGAATAATAGATAAAGGGATAATTTTAAAAAACATAAATCGAGGAAAAAGCGGGATTTGATGGGATCCCCGCATTTAATGCTTGACAGATGAACAGTACCCTAGGTGATGAGCTGGAACGCCAACCGTTGTGGAGTAGGCCACACGCCGCTGACCTATCAGTGGTATAGTACTTGGGGAGACGTGTAAGTATTGTAACCGTCCCAGGATATGGACCGACACCAATAATGACAATGATTAACCTTGATCAAGAGACGATTTTTTTTGGGATATGAACAGATACGGTAAAATAGAAGGACGTGTGGGGCCCTGATGGTGCCCAGGATGAGTCCTGACAGATCTACCCCAACCATTTCGGTGGAAGGAGTTGATGTGGCCTGATTAGACAGACCTGGATTCGGGTAGACCTGAGCTGAGATCACTAAGGAGAAGACCAGGAGGCTCGTCCAGCCCTGTCCATGAGAAGACCTGGCCTGGTCCTTCCAGATGGAGCCAAAGACATATCGAGAATAGGATCACCTCAGCCCAGGAATTGTCCTAGTCTGGATTCCTTACAAGATAATCATAAGAGGGAAGGCTCAGGGTAGATCAGGTGCCCTGGTCTCCTATAAGGGTACAAGTGGGACCACTTGTCCCAAATTGGTTGCGTAACGGCCCTTGATTCGCGGCCTTTGTTTCCAAGATCCCGGATGGGGTCCCCACTAGGAAAATTATAAATAACTCAGCCTCAAGGCAGAGAAAGGTATGTCATTCTTGTGCATTCTTTTTCTTTCGCACTGAAATACTCGATACGCTTATCTGAGTTAAGCATCGGAGAGGTTTCCACCGGAAAACCTCCGGTGGTCCTTTTTTGACGTGTTTTTGGGTGCAGGTCAAGTTCACGTAAGGCGAAGTGTTAATCTCGGGCGTTGTCATATTTTGGGTGAAACAACCATAAATTAAAAAGACCGGTGTATTGAAATTATATGTTCGTCATTGAATAATTATTTCGCATCAATCTGTTTTTCATTGCTTACTTAATTAGCATCAATTGAGTGAAATACTTGCAAACACAAAAGCATAGTCAAACACCGTGAGGATGATACAACTAGCATATGGATTAAAAATTGCAAATATTACAAACAAAAAGATTACAAATATTATAAACTAGATTTACATAATAAATCAAGTTATATTATATTTCATTTTACACAGAACCTGCTAACAAATAATATACAATAATTTTAGCATCACAATAATCTAAGATCACAGTAACAAATCTCATTACATAATTTCAGCATCATTAAGTCTGGAATCATCATAAATGTGATACAAAACTAACATAAGGCTACTACACTAGTTAATGTATTCAAGATAAACATCATGAAACATATTGTCTAACATAATTTAGATATACAGTAAGCATGTATATCTAACATCAACATAAATGTGATAGAAAACTAGAAAAAGTTATTACACAATTATATGTATTTCAGTTCAGCATCATAAAACATATTATGTAGCCACAAATTCAATTTATAATAAGCGTTTATATACTCACAAGAAAGCAACTGCAAATATATTTTGGCATCGCGATTACAATCTATAATAAGCATATATGTCACTAAGCATACATAATTTTTAAATCAGAGTAATCTAAGATGTACATAAATGTGATTCAAAATTAGCATAAATGTACCACATAAGTATTCCAGTTTAGCCTCACTAAAAAAATTATCTGTCAAAATTTTAGTCCACACTATGCATATATATACTCATAACAAACCAACTGCAAACATGTTTTTAGTTCAGCATAAATACACATGCCCATTTTTCCATGATATCAATATGCAATAACTTTTTCCTATTATAGTGTGTGATTACATATGCAATAACTAAAGTAATAGCATTATAATGAATAAGCTGAGAAGTTGGAAGAACATATGATTACATATGCAGTAACTGTGAACTTAATTACATATGGATTAACAATAATATTTAGGGAAAAATATTGTAACCATCTTGTACTATACGCGTTTTTTGAGTTTGCATCCTAACGTTTTTTTTGTAATTTAATGCATCCTGTACTTCAAAAAATTCTGAAAATGCATCCTCCGACCAACCAACTCGCCCAAACTCGTCGAAACTCACCTAGTCTCGCGAGTGAGATTGCATATTTTCAAACCCGTATACTTTATGTGAGTTCCGGTAAATTTATTATTTATTTAAAACTAGTTTCGGCATATTTTATTAAATATGCAAAAATTACCGAATTTATTACTAAATAAATAATAAATTTTATTTATTTAATAAAACTAGTTCCGGTAAACGTTAGGATAAAATATGGTTTGCATATTTATTTAATAAATTCTAGTTTTTATTTAATAAAACTGGTTTTTTCTAAATTTTGTATAGTACAGGATGCACTTTCAAAATTTTGTATAGAACAGGATGCGTTAAATTACAAAAAAAACGTTAGGATGCAAACCCAAAAAAAGCGTATAGTATAGGATGGTTACAATCTTTTCCCCATAATCTCTAATTTATTATTCTAGTTTTCAACACAAAAAATCACATATCAAAACCAACTAACCCAAAAATCTCACACACTTAAACACACATGAACAAACCTTGACTTGACTGCTTATGCACCGCAAGT
>BMAC01000174.1:997517-1064963 GCA_014905375.1 Phtheirospermum japonicum
TATATATATATAACCAAATGAGTATTGGTATGATAAATGAGAATAAATTCTATCCCTGATATATGTTATGATCAACGACTCATTTGATCACATGTTATTATAATTTTTCTCATGGAATTTCGGTTATTTCCCACATTCTCCCTTGTGAAATATGAACGGGAAAAGAAATCTCTAGGAAATCTCTGTCTCTCTCGTTGAGACCTTCAGAAAATTGCTCAAATTATAGGACTGAGTTTGTCGGATTTGTTTGTGATGCTCACCTTGCAAGTTTGAATAAATAGGGTCGATTACAAAAATACCCCTGAATTTTAACATAATTACATAAAACCCCAGTTTTTTAATTAAAATGAAGAATTATCCTTGCCATTTACTTGGATTTCACAAACTTAATTCACCTTCTTCAAGAAGAGGTATTTGTAATCCTGAACAATAAGTGGGTCTTTTTGTAATAAACTTCAGATGAAAACTAGAAACAACTCAAACTTGAACCGATAAAAACAAGGACGTCCACCCCTAAACCTGGCCCACGAACCAGTTTCCCCACCGATATCGAAACTCAAATTGTAGATGAAAACTTGATACTCTTCTGCAGTGAGTAAAAATTATATTTTGTGTGTATTTCAAAAGGAATTAGATTTGTTTTACAAAATCGAATTATCTGTTCTTCAAAAAGAGATTCCCCAAAGTACCCAATGTTTTGGGGAGGATATCAAGAGCGGTTTGTCACAGGCCCACCCCATTGGATGGGGCAGAGCAGTAGAAGATGCTCGTGCGGTTCCAAGATGGTAGGCTCAGTTTGCTCGAACATGACTTGAGACATCTCGGCAAAAAAACCAACGTTAAAAGTCCAAAAAAATCGATGTTAAATCCCCTGTTTGTAGTAGTGTTCCTTACAAAACTAGGTTACATAAAACCCTAAAACTTGGCCCACTAACAAAGCGTGAAGGCTGCATCCTCAGAAATCCCAACTGACCTATAAACAAGAAAATAACGTGTACAAGGAAACTTCCGAGCTAAATACGTCTCCACTGGGCTTGTGGCCTTGATTAAGACCGGATGGCCCAGCATCTAGAACCTTCAGGCACCGGATGGTCTTGGCCCATGAGCGCTTGGCTGATGGTGCTAAGCGTCGGGATTCTCGCTCGCCTCCGAAAGCAAGTCGGCTCCCTATGCATCTCGGCCCATAGACTGGCACAAGTGCTTCACTCGTCTTCCCAAATTCTTGGTGGCCTCAGCTAGCTTCGCATACCTCTTGCGCCATGACTCATATTGAGACTAACAAGCATCGTCCTTGTCATCCCAGTCGCATAACTCCTGGATCTTGAGGTTGATCTCGCCCGTCCTCTCATCCATCAATGTGAATTGATCGCCTACATTGGCGATATCTCGGTGAAGAACCTCGCCAAAGCTTGAGACCGTGCACGACATCTCGGCAGCTCGAGTCACGGCGGTGAGTCGACAGACTTCAACCATGACAATCTTCCCCACCAAAGTCATAGGCGGTATCGATATGACACTTGGTTTCTTCTCACTGTCGTGGTGAGTTTCATTCTTGACTACCTGGTCTGGTCATGGAGTCCACTCTCCGTCAGGTATTACCGACGTCAGAGGAAGCTGGGCAATAGCCGCCTCCCATGACGCGTTGTCCTGTTCGGCAATCTTGGCCTCTATAGCTTCCAAGGGAAGTACACACGTAACCTCGTTGCTAACCGCCTCATCACCCTTGTCTTCAACGGACAAGTCTTCCTCGGCGCCTGTCCCTGCACTTAGCAAGACTACAAGCATTGCAGGCCTCTGTTTTCCCCTAAGGATGGGAATCACACCTGCACTCTTCCTGCCAAGTAATATCCACTACAAAAAATTGAAAACGCCGATGGATATTACCGACGATCAGCCACCCATCGGTAAAAGGCGGCATTACCGACGACTTTCCCGATGAAACATATTAACGATGGACTCCCGTATTCCGTTGGCAAGTCCTCAGGAAGGTGGCGGCAAAAAGCACGCTAAATATGCCGACGAAAAATGTCCATCGACCATATTTTAAAAAAATAAAATAAATCGGATATTAATTTTCGACGGGAATATGTTCGTCGGCAACGCAGATTTCTATTTATCATTGTAATATCGTCCGTCGACATCTCCAAATTTTACTACCGCCAGATTTACCGATGGATTCCTGTCCGTCGGTAAACTTAATATAAAGCCCCCTCCCCAGTGGACAGATTCATTTCACTACCTTACAACCAAAAGTAGGGTTAGGGCTCGCGAGAGGAGCCGTCGCCGCAGTCGGAGAACCGCCAGAGCACCGTCGAAGCACCTTCAACATCATATATTAAGGTACGTTAGCCTTTTAATTCAAGTTTAATATTTTTCTTAGGGTTTTAATTTAATTCCATTTATCATGTTTAGGAATTAAATTTTGAGAAATTGAAATGGGGTTCAATTTAGGAATTTATGCTTGATTTATGTATTGTGAATGATTTTAGGTGTAGGGCCCATTTATGCAATTAAGTTTTATTTTAGGGTTTAATTTGTAATTATTTATAAATTGGATTCAATAATAAATATTTGTACAAATTAAGGATAATTAGGTTGTGTTTAATGTATGCTATTGTTTAATGTATGTTATTATTTTTATTTATATATATATATATCAAATCTAGCATTTGGCACACGATTGAAAAATGTGATCATAACAATTTAATGAATTTTATTACTGGGTTTTTTTTGCGTGTTGAAAAGCTCGGGTGAAATGGAAACATGGGTATATTGGTTCTTTTGTTGGAATTCATATGATTAGCAGTGGTTGATAAAAATGAAGTATTTAGGTTTCTTTATATAATCATTTATAATTACATTTCAACTAATTCTTCAGCCTCAACTCATCGATGATTTTATTAGTCTCGGTCGATAATTCTACGATCGTCTTTTTAAAAGCTTTTTTTTAACTGAAAAATATAAATGTAAACATGATAGTGCAAGTCCTGGGGTAGAGACAAAGAATAAATACCATGAAAGACACTTGTTGTGCTTCCTTTTCATGATATTTATTTTTTTGCCCGTACCCCACGACTCGCATTAATATGTTCACATTTCCATTTTTATAATTGTTTTTTAAAAAAACTATTTTAAAAAGACGATCGAGGAATTATTGACCGAGGCTAATAAAATCATCGATGAGTTGAGGCAGAAGAATTAGTTGTAATGTAATTTATCAATGATTACATAAAGAAACCTAAATACTTTGTTTTTACCAGCCACTACTAATCCTAAGAAGTCCAACAAAAGAACCAATATACCCATATTTCTATTTCACCCCAACTTTTCAACACCAAATATAATTTCAGGATGAAATTCATGAAATTGTTATGATCAAGTTTTTCAATCGTGTGCCAAATGCTAGATTTGTTATTAAATTTAATTTCTCATGTTCTTGAATCTGAGAACTACTATCCGTTTGATGCTCGGGTAACTGATCAAGCGCCAAGAAATAGGGCACTATAATTGTGAAAATGAGTTTAGAGATCGAGGATTTGAATCACGAAAAAATCGGATGTTGCTAAGACTATTGAGGAATTGGCTGTGCTAATAAAATTATTTATATTTACCGATGGACATGAGATCCATCAGTAAAATTAAATTAATTAATTTATTTATTTATTTAATTACCTACGGACATGGTGTCCATCGGTAATCTGAAAATAAAATTCGACGGCATCTTACCGGCGGCCGTACCCATCGAAATGTCGTTGGCATTTGCTGATGGCCTGATATTCCTCCAACAATTGCAATTACCGAAAAAGGATTTGCCGACGCCGTAGTTCCATCGGTAAATCACTTACTGACGGAATGTGTCGTCGGCAATCTCGGTTTTTTTTTTGTAGTGATCAGGGAATTATAGTGGAGGTACAATACAAGCTTGCACATCCTCCTACTAACGCGATCCAAGAACAGCATCGAAGTCGTCTAATGGTTTGACCATGAAGGTTATCTTCCCCGTCCATCCACCAATCAAAACGTCCATGCCTTCTTCTTTGCCATGTAGAGGTAAAGCCTCCGCATTTACTCCCTTGATCACATTTCCTGTTAGCGACAATTTGAGCCCCAACAACTCCGCCATCTTTGCTTTCATAAAGTTGGATGACACGACGGTGTCGATTAGCATTCGGATCCCGCGTCCAGTGATTTTGGCCTCCATAACAATGATGTGGTTCTGTTCTGCATCGCTTGCCTTTCCGCTAGTTCCCACTGCTCCAAGCAACCCCAACAGTCTCTTGAGATTCTCCTCTCGACTCAACTCCTCTAAGTTGGCTCTAGTTGCTTCATTCTTGTCCTTGCATGGACAAGAGGCCCGCATAAGGCCTATATCCCCACATGCAAAGCACGAAGTGTCTCATCCCCGCTTCATCCCGTGTCACGCCCCCACCGATCTTTTGCCCACCTGCTCGGTAGGCGATGACATCTTCACACTTAGTCATCCTTACCACAAGACTTCGTGACTTGGGTGACCTCCACACATTTAGTATTTTACTATGCACTCGGGATTCGATGTACTCACGTCCCTCACGCCAGGGACTTGTTTTGCATGTAATTCTGGTGTTTTTATCGTGTTTTTAATTAGGGTTTTATATTATCTTTCAGTCGATTAGTTAGTTTTCTAGGTTGTTCTACTTGTTTTATTGTTTTTGTGTTTCTTTTTGATTTTATACTTAATATGGTTTAATGGGTTTAATTAATTTGAGATTTGGAGTAATTCTTGGGTTTTTATGTTCAAAATTCATACTTTCCGAATATGCATAATCCGACATCCACTCTATTTGGCGGTTATGACATTTCCAAGCATTGTCCGAACATGTATAATGGTGGCTTTGGGAATCCGAATGGAAATGTGGGTGGCCAAATTCCGAATCCCGGCCCGTATGGAAGTCCTCATGCTTACAATTTAAATTATACCCCAATTAATGCCACCAATAGTGCTCAAGATTCCTATCCATATGAGTTATTTGGAGGTATGAGCTCCAATGCCTCCCCCCCCCCCCCCCCCCCCCCACCCCATACGCACTATGGGAGATGTTAACAAACCCCTTTTCGAGACATTTCATCCATCTTGTGCATCCCTTCCTCCAGAGCCAAAGTTTTCTCAAGCCATGTTTTATAGTGCTAATGAAGTGAGTGACGTTTCTTCCTCTCGAGAGCTTGAGTTGAAAAAGAGATTAGCGGCTTTGAAGACTCAACTCGCCAAGTTTTCTCGCCTAAAACCGGACCCCCCGTAGGCATCGTGTGGATTGTTTGGTCACGATACCACGTCTTGTCCTTCTTATCCCTCATTCAACATGCATATGCCTCATTCGGAGGAAGTGTACGGGGGTCATGGATATCAAGTGGGACCCGGTTGTGCTATACCATCTTTTGCTCCACCGTCGACTTATAATCCTCTTTCTCCTCCTAACAACCGCATGCAACAAGAGTTTAGTTATGTCTATACAAATGCGATTGTTACTCCTCACATGGGCCCGTTTCGTCCCACTATCCCGGTAATTGATCCTACCCCATCTCCCGATCCGAATCTCTTGGTCATTATGCGACAATTGCCAAGTCCACCGTCACATACTATTCCGGTCACGATCCTTGATAAGTGTGGGGTGGTTGATAATACGGTTGTCTCACCGACGGAAGTGGAAGTGGTTTCGATTCTGAGTGTTCTTACTCCTCTTGATTCTAACCCCGTGGGCCCCACTTTGAAAAGGGAACTTCCCGATGCCCTACACAAGCCTTCGAACCCATACACATCACCAACCTCTAATGCCCCTATACCTTTTCCTTCAAAATAATATTACGAAGATTGGTTAGATATGGACATGATCAAAAATCTGGTCGAACGAGTTTAATTGGAGGAGAGGAGCAATGAGGAGGAGGTTGTTCGGGAAGTGTATATTGAGGGTTGTTGTGAGGATGAGTTTGACTCAGGGGCTTGTGCTAAAGGTTGTGGAGAGGATGATGAACCCCTTGTTCACCTCGACGATTCATTTGAGCTTCAATGCGCCCAAGTCTTGAGTGAGAGAGATTGTGATTGTGTTGTTGATGGCAACGATGATATTTTAGAGGGGGAGGGGGAGATTGTTGATGAAAGGTTGGGAGTCGATCCCATCGATAGGCTTGAAGAGTATCTTGAGGGGATCGGTGAATTGTTCGAGTTAGTCCCCAACGGGGCTGAGAGGAGGCACAAGCCCGAGCTTAAGCCTCTTGTATATCCCCTCAAGCGTGTCTATTTGGAGGAAGAGGAGAGCAAGACGATTATCATCTTTTCGAATTCGAATCGAGGAGAAGAGGAGAGGTCGGTTGAAGCGCTTAAGGTTCATAAGGGTGCTATTGGTTGGAGACCCAGAGTTATTACGGGAATTAGACCTTGGACTTACATATATAAACTCATCTTAGAGGATGATGCCAAACCATCTCTAGAATTTCAAAGGCATTTCAATCCAAATTTTAAGGAGATAGTGGAAGACGAGAAATTGAAGTTGTTAGAGGAAGGATTAATGCTCGAAATTTCCGGCAGTGAGTGGGTGAGTCCCATTCTCATCGTACCAAAGAAAAGCGATATATTCATTGTCGAGGACAAAAAAGGAGAGTTGTTGGCCACGAGGGCTACAACGGGATGGAAGATATTGATCGACTTTAAGGAGTTAAATGCGGCCACAAAGAAAGATCATTTACCTCCCCCGTTTATACACCAAATTATGGACAAGCTAGCCGGCTATTACTCCTTTTGTTTTTTGGATGAGTCATCGAGTCACTTCAAAACCACCATTCCACCCGAAAATTGAACCAAGATGACTTTTTCTTGCCCGATTGAAACACTAGACGGCCACTATTTATTTTAGATTTTGGATGACTTTTAAGGTCACTTTGAAACCACCATTTAACCTAAAGATCAAACCAAACCGACTTTCACTTACCCGTTTGGAACCTTTGTTTTTAACGAATGCTATTTGGGTTATGCAATGCCTCAAAAACGTTTCAAAGATTGGACCCTCCCGATAAGGAAAGTATGACTTTAATAGATCGTCACGGTCGTCTCTATCCACCATGAATCAAGAAGGGAGTTTGTCAAGCTAGTGACATAAAACAAGCGCTTCTTGGGAGGCAACCCATGTTCTTTTCATTTATTTCATTTATTTGCATATTTTCTCATGTTTTTTATTTTTGTGTGAATTTCTTTTATAGTGTTTTGTTTTCCGACTTCAACCTTGGGCGAATGATAGATTAGTAGTATTCATGGAGAAGAGAGAAACAAGCCAAGCTCGATTTTCATTGGTATTGATTGGATGCTTAAGTGGACCCCACCGAGCTCGACCCAAACTCGCTCGGTTAAGGAAGTTTCTATCTCACCCTCCTTTTACTTGTTTTTCATTAAAATGCAATGAGTGCATTGCATGGTTTAAGTGTGGGGTGGGTAGGTGGCTAGGGTCCGGGTTTTAAAAGCATGATTTTCCTTTCTTAACTCGAGCCTTGGCGAAGTGACGCATTCTTGGCGAAGTGACGCTCACTAATTGCTCATTTATATGGTTGTCATTTTTTTGTGTCTTGTGTGTGTTTATTACATTGTTGAACAATCACCATATGCTTGGAAGTTTGAATAGTTTACTTGTCAGGTTTTTACATGTTTATGCCATCTTGTGTAAGGAGTTGAGTTTTTGTGCTTCGTCCAAAACCCACCTATATATATATAATCAACATTTACTTGTGAAAAGATTGCAAAGCTCTAAAAGCTCTTTTGATTTTGTTTCCAAAACCCAGTGCAAACTAGTGAATAGCTTTGTGTGATTTATCGATTTTGCTTGCATTTTTATGGAAATTGCAATTAGGAGGCTTGATTTTGCTCGTACATGATTGAATTTGGAAATGACCTCGATGCACATATATCACCCTTATTCTGGCCATATCCAACTATATAAGCTACTTAAAAATCTCAAATGAGCCCCCTTGAGCCTATGCCCCATTTCTTGTTAGCCGAGATCGATTTTAGCTCTTACATCTTCATAAGTTGTGAGGTGAGAGAGTGTGTTGTTAGTTGACTAGGAATGCGTTGGAAATCAATTGTGGGTTTCGGGTTTTGAGTTACTTATATACATAAAAAAAAGAGATATATAAAAAAAGGGAGAACAACAAATAAACTCCAACACAAATCACGAAAAGTGATAAAACGTGCGTTCAAGCGAAAAGCCTAATTCAGAACGACTAAGTTTAGTAAAAAGAAGCAAATTCAAAAATCTTCTAAGTGTTGTGAAATAAAGTCGGAAAAGTGTGTGAGTTTACGAAAGGGTTTTGAATGAAAGTTTGGTAAATTGGGAAGGGTGAAGCGATTATAAGCTTCGGGTTCTAGAAGTTAGGGTTTTGTGTGTTATCGGTCACGTTTGATCGTGTGTTAGCCACTATATCCAAATATTCCATACCTTACCAAAGAGCTAACATTACAACCCAGAATAAAGACCTATTTCGATTCTTGTTTGGTCATCTACAATGGGTTATTTTGAGTTTTCAATTTGTGAAATCTTGACAAGGTGCATGCATTGTCCGACTTAAATGTATACACGTCCCATATAACAAACACTTGAGCGAATTGAGCGAACACCCTCAAACTTCCATTTGAGAGGAAGTCATCGATTTGGTTTTCATTTGAGAAAGAGTAATATGAGTAATGCTTGGCGATAACGAGTCTATGTTGATACTTTCATCATATTAGTTAGGATAAGCACAAGGATTTTTCTTCTTGCATAATGTTCATTGTATGTACATTCTCGATTATTTTAGTTGTTCGAGGACGAACAAACCAATAAGTGTGGGGTGGTTGTTTTTCATGTAATTGTGATATTTTTCTCGTATTTTTAATTAGGATTTTATATTATTTTTGAATCGATTAGTTAGTTTTCTAGGTTGTTTTCCTTATTTTATTATTTTTCGTGTTTCTTTTTGATTTTATACTTAATATGTTTTAATGGGTTTAATTAATTTGAGGTTTGGAGTAATTCTTGGGTTTTTATGTTTAAAATTCCTATTTTCATAGGTAAAGGCATTAAGGACCAAAGTTCAAGCCAAGCCGTGCCAAAATCGGTGCCAAGAGCAAGCTCCTAAATAGTCAAACATTCTGGAATGTTAGTCAAGCCTCGCCTAGGCAAGTCAAAACTCGCGCCAAGGCATGGCGCACGCCAAATCCCACACCAACATCCGCGCCAGCATGCCCGCCCGCCCGCGCCCTCGCGCAGCGCCTGGCAGCGCTCGGCAGCACCTGCAACCCGCGCGTGCCTCCCGCCCGCACCCACTCTCCAGGCAGCACCCGCCTGTGCCAACCTCCACGCCAAAAGTCACGCCAACACCCGCGCCATGCGACACCAGGCCACGCCACGCCCAGCGCTTGCCTAGAGAGCCCAGCGCCTACTTAGAGCTGCCGACCAGCACCGGCCTAGTGCCTCCAAATCGCCCAACCACCCGAGCCACTTTGATCCAAGTCATGCCAAACGTCGAGCCAAGTGTCCACAAAGGCTATTCCGGGTCAAACTTGGTCAAACCCAAGAAAGAAAAGGCGCTTCTCTCATCTTGATTCTAGTATAAATAGGACACTTCTCTCATTATGAAAGAGAAGACACTCTCCTCCCAACCCAAGCATGGGTTTGAGATTTAATTTCTCTCTCAAAACTTTAGATTTAATTTCATATTTTTTCTTGGGTTTGTAAGCTCAAGAAGAATTGAAGACATCACTTGGATTTTATTTTTGTTATTTCATTTTAAGTTTGTTTTTCCTTTCCTTAATTCAAGTAAGCTTTCTTTTAATTTCATGTTTTCCTTTCATTTTCATGCTTGTTCTTCAATTTCATGCTTGTTCTTCATTTTATGAGTTTTGCCTTAGCTCTTAGATTAATTGTTAGATCTTGTGAATTGGCTATGGAATCTAGATGAGTGACACATCTAGGTCATAGATCGAGTCCTTTATCATTTTTATTTTGAGTATTTCATATGCTTATGCTTGTTCTTCAATTTATGCATTTTGCCTTAGCTATTAGAGTTGTTGTTGGATCTTGTGAATTGGCTATGGAATCTAGGTGAGTGACACATCTAGATCATAGATCGAGTCCTTGATCGTTTTTATTTTGAGTATTTCATATGTTTTATTTTGGTTTTTATTTTCATGCATAGTTTTATGTTCAATCCTAGATCTACTCTTCGTTTCTTGTTATTTCTCGTAAAGTTTTTAACTTTCACATCAACTTTTATCGCTCTTTCCATTGATGCTTTTAATTTTGTTAATTTGCATTATTTAGATTTTATGATCATGCATGCATAGTTGTACCTTAGGTTTTTATGCTCGTACTTAGTGAAACTTTGCATTTTACTTGCTTATTTTCATTATTGCTTGCACTTTCAATTTGTGGATCCGCATGAGGCATCCGAAAAACATGCATTTTACATTTCGTAGTTAGTCATATTTTTAGTTTATTTTCATAGTTTTTCGTTTTCATTTATATTTCAAGCAAAAAACTCCTTGATTCTTACATAGCAATCGAATTCCGATAATACCAAGCCATGAACCCACTTTTATTATTTCACACCTACGACTCGGATGTACTACTTCATCTCCTGCAAGAAATACTCAATTTGTCGCACATCCCTCGAACCCTCAAACGGCCTTGGTCCGAGTATTACCTGTTCAGAACTGACAAGCCTCTAGGTTTCCGCCTTTGCCTTCATCTATCCGAGCCCCTCTATGTGCTCCTCCATGACTCTGATCTGTTCGGTCTCCTCCGCCAACATGTGCGTGACCAAGCCTCGGATCTCGCCTATTATGGACACAGAGAGTCTCTCTTGGATCTTCCTGATTGCTCCATCCAAGACTGTCAACATAGCGACATCTCTTTTGCACCCTTCCTGGATCTGCCGGATTGCTCCATCCAAGAGCGTCGACTTCTCGACGTCTGTCTCACTCCCTGACCCGTCAACGCTTTGATCTTCCAAATCCTCTTCTTCCACCATGTTCTGATCGTACCATAATAAAGGTCGCCTGGTTTCCCTGTCGGTGTCTCTCGGAATGAGACTCATCCTCCCTTTGTGTTGCTCTGTGTTTCCATGGATCGCCTGCGAGAATTTTGGATCTAGAGCCACGACATTGGTGGTGGCTCTAATACCACTTGTCACAGGACCACCCCATTGGACGGGGCAGGGCAGCAGAAGATGCCCGTGCGGTGCCGAGATGGTCGACTCGGTTTGCTCAAACATGGCTTGAGACATCTCGGCTAGCCTTCGAAAATATAAGAAACGCAAGACGGAAATAAAGGATAAGGAACGAAAACCTTGAACAAGAGTATTGGAGAATAATAGTTGTATTAAACTCCGATAAAACTCGTTGATAACAATACAATAGAACGAGGGGCTTATTTATACTAACACTGCTACGCCTAGGGTTGGGGTGTTCCCCTTCTCCAAGCTACCAACTTTCCTAACGAAACTAGGTTGCATAAAACCCTAAAACTCGACCTACTAACAAAGCGTGTAAAGCCACGTCCTTGGAAATCCTAATCGACCTATAAACAAGGAAATAACGTGTACAAGGAAAATTCCTAGCTAAAGACGTCTCATCTGGACTTGTGGCCTCAGTTGAGACCGGATGGCCCAACATCTAGAACCTTCGGGCACCGGATGAGCTTGGCCCATGGGCGCCGAGCTAATGGCGCTAAGCGCCGAGATTCTCGCCCGCCTTTGAAACTCGGCCCACGGACTGGCACAAGCGCTTCACCCGTCGGCCCAACTTCTCGATGGTCTCGGCCCGCCTCGCATACCTCTTGCGCCATGACTCGCGTCGAATCTTCCATGCATCGTCTCTGTCGGCCCAGTTGCACACCCGGGTCTTGAGGTCGATCTCGCCCAACCTCTCGTCCATCAACGCAACTTGATCACCTACGTCGGCGATCTCTCGGCAAAGAACCTCGCCCATGCTCGAGACCGTACACAACGTCTCGGCAGCTCGAGTCACGGTGGCGAGTCGATCGCCCTTGACCGACTGCCAAGTTTGTGAATTTATTTAGTGGGCCTGGGCAATTATTGCATTGGGCCCATCATTATCATTTAGGCCAACTACTAAAAATCTCCACTTTGATCCAAATGTTGGTTCAAAAGAAGATTCGGGATCTAAATACGAATCATCATCGCCAAAAGATTCGTCGGGTAACTGTGCACTCTAACACAAAGTTAATACGATACAAATAACATGATAATAATTGATTATATCAATCGCAGGTGACAAAATTTCACATCTCAAACAAGTATTTCAGATTATCCTATATGCGCATTTCAATCCGTTCGAATTGATAATTAATGATCTACTTCACCGAGCATGTTTTAGAACGAAAACGTATCAATCAAGACTGAATTGAACTGATTGAAATAATATTCAGATCAAAACAAATTAAGATGTTTGTGAACCAGCTGAAATTAGCGACATTTATTTTCTTTCCATTCTATCAACGCCGACCACATCAAATATTCGCGCAGTGTCTTATACACATCTCACACGGTGAGAAACTCACCATCAGTTTCACTGTTCTCGTTACAAATAACAAGGCATTTGTTTGACCTTATAAATTACGAGCTGGGTTAATTAATTAATTAATTACAAAAACTAGATCCCTTATGTTTTTCCTAATTACCAAACAAGTCAAATTAAATAGTGAGTTTCAAGTTTCCTCCATTATAAATAGTAACTTGTTTAAACTTTCAAGCACCAATGTGCATACCATTTATTTGGTTTTTCAGTATCTAACTAATGCTTAACTAATTTTTACATTATGAATAAAATCATTCCAAACAGAATCCAAAAACATTATACATAAACATCACCCAAAATATCAAAATCATTCAGAACAAAATTAGTTCAGACACGAACAAGCCCTACCTAGCTGACTCGAAAAAAACAACACAATAGCAAACAAACAACAAAATATGTATAGACTAATCAAACTAATTAGTCAATGCATAAACTAGTCCTTCGAACTCCTACTAGTTGACAGATGATATGATCAGATCAGGGCTGATCACGAAAATCGACGTACAAGCACAACTGATCATCAGCATCTCCACGACGAAAAGCCCACAGATGAAGCCAATCCCCTTTCTTGGCCCCGTTGGCAACAACAATCTTATGCCACTCTTTGTTCAAAACAGCTATATTCAAGCTTTCCCACTTGTTCGAATGCAGCTTATACTCTCTGCCCATGCTATCAATCCCAACCAGGTCAATCCCGGGCTTTTTATCGTCTTCGACAGCCCGCCTTTCCTCCTCTGTCAGGAAATCCATCAGCTTCTTRCMATCGTTGATGAACAACCGGTTCTGACCTTTCTGTGTATCCCATTCCACCAATTGCTTCCTGTACACAAAAACGGGCCTAGCCGTCGGCCCGATTCTCTGAGCGAGCTCTGGAGGAGGATTAATGGGCTCTGGATATTCATCCACTCTGCTTCTCTTTGGCCCTTTCTTCGCATTAAGATGATTCTTATTATCCGTTTGCTCTCTGATTCTCTTCTTTCCAGCACAACAAGTATTTGAAGAAGCGCGGGCTTCATGATGTTCAGCAGAATAATCCATGTAGCCGTGCGTGTGATGATATGATCTCAGCGGCGTCGGATTTAGGGCTATTATTGGACGGCCATGATTGATTTTGTAATTCGATGAAGTGTCAATGCCCAATCCAAGAAAACTCGATGACGTGTCCTTAAGAAACTTGCCTAAATTGATCGCCTGATCATCAGATTTTGGATTGACTTGATCATCAGAACCACCTTTCTTATAATTTCTTGAACAATCTGCAGTAATGCCCAAACCAAGAAAATTATCGGACTCGCTGATACGAAACTTGGCCAAATTGATCATCTCCATTGACTTGTGTGTGTATCTGTGCGTGTGGAAAGGAAAATATGAACGTGTGTGTCTGTGTTTTACTTCTACTGCGTAGTAATAATGAATGAAATAATAAAAGGCGTGTAAGTGCGTTTATATAGAAACAAATTAGGGCAGGTGCTTGTGCTCAAAGCAATTAGGAAACTGATTCCTCTTTGTTTTCAAACTGAGAAATTAAAAAAGGAAGTTAAGTTCAATCATCTTTAAGTGCATTTTCTTTCCTTGTATAAATCTGACTGATAATTCCTTTTATTTATTTATCCCCCAAGTAACGCATCTCGGCTGTGAATTTATAAATGGTAATTAAGTTTCCAACACGTCGGATATTTATTTCCAAATCTAAATCAACTTTTTTCCCAATTGAAATACATCGGGAACCTTTCCATTAGATTTTACAGAATAGTTGTAATATGGAAACTGATTCAATTACTTGTGATCTTTTACTTTTTCATTTTTAAATGATATCACAATCATCATGAGTATTGTTTCTTGGACTTAATTTATCAAATCAAAACAATTTTATAATGGGAATTTATTATGTGATTCGGTCGTATAACTAATGGATTTATCACAGTTTCAGAAAAAAAAAAGAAGAAAAAAAAAGATTTTTTTGTTACAAATAATCTCAATTTTTATCTTGTATTTTAATTTAAATCCTTCATGTTTTCTAAATATTTTATATATTCAAATGTAATATTTTTGAGAAGTTGAGGTATGTGTAATTGTAAATAATGTCGGCAAATTTCATCAATCAACAGTTGGACCAAGATGTAAAACGGTGTCAAACCTTTGTGGTGGTTTTTGTATTTTTCATAGTTACTTACTGCTTTTTTTTGGTAAATACCCTAACCTCCAAGTTAACATTTGCAATTATCCCTAAAGTGAGACCATTTTCGATGGTGAGAAAATCAATTACAATATGAATTATTTATTGTCACGTTATCACATGGGTAAGTAATTTAATTAACCTATTGCAATTGGATTTAGGGGAGGACCAGCATGAAAAAAACTGGTCCAAGGAGCAACACCCTTGGATCAAAGTCGTTTCATTAGTTACCCTTGGATCAATTAATTATCATGAGTTATTTCTTTTATTGTATATGCATTTATTGTTATCCCCTTAACTTACGGAAATTATCTTTTGAAAAAAGAATTGAGAAATTAAGGGGATAACAATAAATGCATGTACAATAAAAGAAATAATTCATGATAATTAATTTGATTTAAGGGTAACTAATGAAACTGCTTTGATCCAAGGGTGACTAATAATGATGTTCCTAGGGCAGCATGAAAAAAGTTGGTCCTCCCCTGAATCCATTGCAATTAGGTAGGGTTATTTGCTATTTATTTTGATTTGTAATTTATCTAATTATAAGTGTACGGTGTAGATGTATTATATGACAGACAAGTTAATATTACATAAAAATCAATGTTTAGAATTTAATAAGTAATATAATATAGCTATCTTAATTTATTTAAACTAATAGAGATATATGTTTTTGTTGTCGTTACAAACTACTAACATAAAATGAACAACTATCACAATTTCACAAAGATCACTAATAAATAGCAAGCAATTGAGGTAATCGAATGATAAGGAGATATTTCGGGGTTTAGAGGTTCATGAAAACTCAATGTGAACACATTTCAATCAACCAAGTATTATCTGTGATTTAATAAGTCAATCACAAATGTAGATTAAACCTTCTCTCGAAGTGATTAAACCATAGTTTCTAAGTATGAAACATCGTCTTCGTTTGAAATCACATTTAGAACATCAAAAGGCTTAAAAGATTTAAAAGTTTCACTACTAATCTCAAACCTCTCCATCTTATAGATTAGAGTGTCTTGTGTTTGAAAAGTCTATTGATAAATCTCCTCACTCAATTCGATTTATCAATCTATGAGTTATAAAAGTTTGTCAAACAATTACAACTATCAAGCACAAGTGGTTGCAACAATGATTTACAAACACAAAAATATAAAAGGGTCATACTTGATTAAAAGAAATATCAAAACATCAATTATTCATTGTTTCCATACCCTAGAATATAATGAAATTAATTAGACATAATCGAATGTTTATCTAGGAAATTCATCATGTTCATATAGAAAAAATAAAAATAAACAATAAAATGGTAGGATTTTATGAGTTGGATCATTCGATTTTTGTGTTTCTCATCCGAATCCTCACTCTAACACTCGTTCTCAAAATTGAAATTGTTCGCCTTTGGAGTGAATTAAGGCCCAAATGTACAAGTCAAATGAATCGCCTACATTTAAAGCGCCAAATTAACGGTTTATGGACCGTTCGCGACCGCGAATGGGGTCGCGAACGGTCGCCATGAAAACGACCTGCAATAGCGGGCCGAGTTGTGACCGCGAATGGGATCGCGACTGGGTTAGGGCCCCGTTGGCTCATTAACTACATGGGCCTACTCCATTTTTGGCCCAATGAAATCTTCTTTTCATTATTTTCAGTCCAATCCTTCATCCTTTGCTCATTTGTGCTGTTTCAAGCCCAATACATCTAAAATCTCAAAGAATCCTACAAAACTCACAAAAATGATTAAACATGTAATAACGTCCAAATACTATAAAATAAAGTTAAAAGACATTATAAATGTACAAACAATAGTTGAAACCTAATCAAATAAGTCTCAAAATGTACAAAAAAGTCGTGTTTATCAACTCCCCCAAACTTAAGGCTTTGTTCGTTCTTGAAAAAAAAAGTATAAAGATAGAAATTAACATGTGTATGGTGATGATGATGTATTTGTTTCACAAGTATTATTTTTCAAAGTATAAACACAACATAAAGAACTCGATAGAAATACCTTTTTTTACCTTTAACTTCTTATTCCAAATCAATGAACCTCACAATTGTAAGTATTTCGCTCATCACACAAGTGTTTGATTAGGACGTGTATACGCTCGATAGCATATTAACGTGTGCACTCTAACATAAGCTTGAAAATCATTTATCTCTTCACTACTTGGTGTGTACGAAAGAAAGAATCATATAGGGCTTTCATTAAGGTTATAATGTAGGATGTTTTCTAAAATATGGTATATTGGATAAACATGACTATAATATGAACTAGGTGCACAAGAATACCACAACTACCCTCTAATTTAAATAATTGAAACTTTTTAGAATGCTTCACCTTATCCTCATTACCTAAAATTTGAAAAACTTAGTCTTTATGATAATTTTCATTTCACCCAATTTATATCCCAAAATGACTAAACTTATTTGTATTTACTTGAAACTTTTTGAGTTTGCTTCTTATGAACTAAACTAAAAATAAATATAGCCTTTCAAGAAAAAGCTTTCAACACTTATCGTTAAAGTTCTTCTTTCTTTTTTCTTTTTTTATTTTACATTTTCAAAAAACTTTGATGCCTATAAAAATAAAAACAAAAACCCCTATACCCAGGAACTGATCCACTAAAGTTAACCAACATAAGATTTTAACTCTCACAACTAACAAAAAGTTATGATTTTTACAAGGCTTCTCGAGAGCATATGATAATAAAAAGGTCTTTCATATATGGAATTATTTATTATGATTTCAACTCTTTATTATGATTTTCATGGCTAGCAAAGAATGAGAATTAAAAAGTTCAATGGGGCTAGCTAGAAATTATTTTATTTGTAGTAGCTTTCATATATGGATATGGCCGGAATCGGATTTCAAAATTTTACTTAAATTGTTTTCAAATCTTTCATACATTGCAACCTCAAGACAAAAAATAAAGCAAGTTCTAAAGCAAATACAACAACTAACGATTCATTATTTATCAGTCAGAAAGACCAAAATCTCACAAGCATATCATTTTCTCACAACAAGAAGCCAAAGTTTTTTAATAAGGCATAACAATCATGTTCAAGCATGCATTTTTGATAAATAGAGATAGTTTTTGAAAATCCAATCATCCCTAGCACATCATAAATTATTTTACAATAAGTCCACAAAAATGCATATTTTACCAATAATAATTATCACAGACCCAAATATCAACAAATCCCATCTTATGTCTAATAAAACAATTAAGCATGCAAATAAAATAAAAAAATATAAAAAATAAAAGTGAAATAAAAATAACTAATGAAATCCTACATGAAATGTAAAAACAATAGACATATAATAAACATGGCCAAGGTAAACTGTACTTTCATTCTCAAACTTATTTTCTACTATGTAGTGAAAAGTATGAAGAAGTTATTTACATTAGCCGTGCCTCAAAAATCTACGACAAGTTGGGAGGGGAAGGCTCGGCGTAGTCATGCTGGATAATATGAAAGTTATCCATACTTTGTATCATTGTCATCATTTTCCACAAATCCCTTCGTATCTCTCTCCCATCCCTCCTCATCTTGATGTGGCTTTCATTCAACCTCGTAACCCAATCAGAATCGTGCTCCTTTCTCGAACAACCTCATGAGGGCCCTGCATCATCGTCATTGGGCCTCAGTTCTTTATGTGATCTCTCAAGATACCTCATGACTTCTCAACATTTGCGTGAATCAATTTTCCAATTTGTTCTGTCTTGAAGGTCGTCAAGTGAGATGAGTGTCAAATTTAAGAGTGTAAAATCATCTTCCGCTCTTTGTTGGAATAGGTGTTAACCCTGTATGGAATGATGATTATCGATATTCTCAAGTATCTATTGAATTATGAGTTCAATACATCTGCTCAAGACCCAACTCGATGTTCCCATTGATGATTCTCCAACGCCCGTACCAAGTTCTTAAATAATCGGCAATTAGTGTGATGAAGCAACCAATACATATGGACCCTTTATTATTGTTTGACTGGTAGATGAATTGTTCAAAATGGCCCAAGTTATGTTGAACGTCAATCCCTATAGCATACACAATAATGCCACAAACTCTCTATACCCTCCGTTTTCAATACGGGCAATTATCGTCAATGATATCACCCTTTGTATGTATCAGAATACTGGGTTCTAAATCTTTAAGACATTGGAAGTCTTCAAATTAACATTTGAGCCTCGTTCACTGGCTTTCCTAATAATTTGTCTCAAAAATTCATTTCTATCGTAGTCCACCTTCTCATAGTCACAAATCCTCCATTGGGGAGGTTGAAAAGCTCTATGATTTAGGTCAAGGTGAGTTGTTGCCCGGTGTTATTCAATTGGAAATAGATCACCCTAAGATCTCTCATCATTGTCACATCTAAGATACAAGGTTGCTCAAAAATCCTAACGTCATTTTCTCGTACGCAGACCATCTTCCCATCATCAACCCTTAGTTCTATTTGATTTGACTAAAGAGTCAATTAACATCGTCCTTAATTCTAAGCACTTGCATACACAATGCGCTTGCATATTTAAATGCTTGAATTTGGGACATATTCTTCTTCGTCTGATGAGAGTAGAGGTGAGGATGGTGGTGATGGGGTTAGCTCCCTTACTTGGAGTGCAAAGGAGGGAATGCCTCCTCGTCAGTTTACGGCACGTCTTGAAGTCGTTTCATACAAACAAAAACTTCAATGCAATTCAAAACTTAAAAATGAACAACCAAAATCAATTCTCGTTAAAATTATACTCCCAAAGAACTCAATGAACATATAATATCAAAAAATCATGAAAAACATTCATACGTACAAGTGACACTCAAAAAATAAAAATTATATATATATATATATATATATGGGATTAGGTTCAAATGAGAACCGTGTCCTTATTTGTGAACCTATCTAATTAAATGGATGGATCAGATTTTTTTTGTATATTCCTTATTTGATTAAAAGTATTAGGATTATATAATAAAAACACTACTGGTGTATATCACTAATATGTTAATAAAGCACTGTAATTGTATAATAAAAGCACTAGTTCGCAGGTTTGCAAATAAGGGAGGGTTCTCATTAGATCCTAACCCAGACTAATGAAAAATCGCCCCCAAATATCAAGAGACTCAAACTCATGGCTATAATGTCAAGTAAATCAAGTACTCTTTAACTATCATAAAATCTCACATGTTAGGGGTTGAGGTGCACAGAACAAAAAGCTGGCATGCATCTCTCACAAACTAAGTATATCAAAGAGTTACATGGTAAAGCTAAGATGCTTGTGGCTAAACCAACATCCACGCCTATGGTGACATCTCCTATCCTGTCCAAGCATAACGGTGCTCCCACTGTTTATATATCCCTTTACAGAAGTATAGTTGGCCTACTGCAGTATGCCATAACTAGGCCAAACATTGCCTTCAGTGTGGACAAAATGTGTCAGTACATGCAAAATCCCCTTGATACTCACTGGAGAGAAGTCAAAAGGATCTTGAGATATCTAGTAGGTACTGCGACCTATGGAATTCGATTTACAAAAGAGTCTAGTGTACATTTGACAAGTTTTTAGACTCTGATTGGGCATGCGACCTAGATGACAAGAAGTCAAACACTGGTTTATGTGTCTTTCTAGGATGAGATCTCGTCTCTTGGTGCTCCAAAAAGCAATCATATATCTCCAGATTAAGCACTGAAGCCGACTACAAAAGCTTAGCTCACATAACATCAGAATTAATTTGGATTCAAGCCCTTCTCTCTGAGCTACATGTTAAACTCCCTCAAACTCTAACAGTTTGGGTAGATAACCTCAGCACCATATCTCTTGCGAGCAATCCTGTTCTCCATACTAGAACCAAGCACATTGAAATTGATTTTCATTTTGTTAGGGATCAGGTTGCTGCAAACAAGTTGAAAGTGCATCATGTTCCATCCCTTTATTAGATAGCAGATTCTCTAACTAAACCTTTGAGCAACCAACTCTTCACTCGGTTAAGAAGTCCGCTTCAAGTTCTGCCTCTGACCTCGTTTGAATTGAGGGGGCATGATAGAGTTGAGTGACCAAAAGAATTCAGGTCGCATGAGTGCCGACCTGATCATAAGATCCAACCTCATCAGCGACCTAATAACATTAGGTCACGTGCGTGCCGACCTATGAGAGGTCTCCATAAGAGCCCGTTGTGATTACTTGGAGCCTACACTATCAAATGATGTCAGCCCTAATACAGTACAACCAACCGGATTGCTACCGCTATCAAATTGTACCAGAGCAATATTATCCACTCATTATAGGTAGCCGTTGTCAGGTTATACCATAGCAGTTTTAGCCACATATTCTAGGGTTACTATAGTCAGGTGAATTTCTATAAATAGCTAGACACTTATCAGCTGAATGTAACGAATATTGTATTCATCATTTTTATACAGAGAATTATTATGCTCTTATTTACCTTTATGAGTTCGCTAACTTTCTATCATTTAGAGTGTTTGCAACCTCTAAATAAAAGTAATTATTTTCAGCATCAAGACGGGCAAAAGACCTCGTATCTGTGTGCAGTTTTTTTTGTTACATGTTGAATGAAGAAACCATGCCATGTTTCTCATGACACAAACAAGTCATTGACTTTTTAAAATGAGATGTTTGTACATGAAAACATACAATAACTTGAAAAGCTACGCAAAATAAAACTATTAACAATATTTTGGGTACCATTGTGCATTCCTATATACTAGGTATAAACATTAGTTTTCAATATATTTTCACATTTCACCCTGCATTGGTAGAAGGGTTATCGATGGGGTTTCTGACAGATTCAAGCCATCAATATATCCCTCCTCAGTGGCTCACCTCGAACATATACTTTTGCATGTCGACATTGTTACCAAGGTGGGTGCTGATAGACTGGCTTGTTGGTATACCCAACAGCCGCTTCATTTATTATCTGTTGACATATAATGAAGGCAAGTCGATAGATATTTCTTCGTTTAAAAGTTTCTGACGGGTGTCTGTCCATTGGTGATTGCCAATGAGTTTGTCCGTCGCTAAATTCCGACGGCATCCATTGACATTTTTAATTTAAATAAAATTATTGATAGGCATTTCTCCATCGATAATATTATTATTCTTGCTTTTTAACCTATTCATATTTATATGCCTGAACCTTCCAAATATTAAAACATACAAATAAGATTCCAAATGCATGAAAACTATTTTAACAGAGTTCTTCAAGTACAAATTAATATTCATGAATTGGGAGGGTGGAGGATGCTGAAGCAGAGCTCCAAATAGGACCATCACTATGGCAATCCCCTCATTAACTAGCCGTTGGACCCTTACCTTGAGCTCCTGCTGCTCGAGAGGGCACGCCTTGCGCTCGACTTGTTTACTCCTGTTAGGATAGCTAGTACGCCTAGTGCTACTCGCGTTGCATTTGAAACTGCTCGAGATAGGTGAACCAAACTTTTATGCATCCCTTTTTAAAATATATAATAAAACATGTAAGTTTGCTCGCAAAAGTACGATGATCTTGTAGGATGGTGAGTTTGACTCGAGTCGATTCTCTCGAGGATAACTATTCGGTTTTATTGGATATTTCTCTTCAATTCTCAAGCAATTAAATTATACATACAACTTGGGGGGGGTTTTGAAGAATTTTAATTGATCATTATAAACTAAAACAATAATTAAACTATGACTAATTAAACTAATTACTTTAAACTAGATTATCAACTACGAGCAGTAACGATGATTAAAACCTAATTAACGAATCTAAGAACATGAACATAAGAAATTATCACTAAGAAATGTATCATATGAATCTAGAACGAATAACTAAGCATAAATCAACTCGCATAAATAAACTAAATTAATCCAATATCCAAGCATGAAATGATTAACTAATTAAACTAGTTCTAGAAATAACTAAGAAATTAACTAAGCAATTAACTATGAAACTAACTACGTAACTAACTAAGAGTTTAGAGTACTTATTGGAACTAAATAAAGCAATAAAAAGCTCAAGATATTCCGGAGTCGTGCGTTGATCTTGGGCGAAGATTGAATCCCGAACGTCAATTTGAAGTTTCGGACTCGTCGTTCTTCGATCCTTGATCTCCGTCTTCAAATCTCGTTATAAGACGTAAAGTTATGTTTATTCTAAGCTAAAATACCCTAGGAGGTCGTGTGTCTTTGTGTCTCCCCTGAAAAACCGAAATATGGGGGATATTTATAGACATAACAAGTCTTGGCGCGCAAGAAACCCTAAAATCGCAAAATTGGGCCATCGCGTCGATGTTGCATCGACCGACGCAGGCTGGGTCTCGGCGTCCACGCGGTCTGGGTGCTCACGTCGCTGGGCGGTTGTGTCGACTGATGCGGTCTTCAATCGATGCTTCAGAAAGTTGTGTCGACCTTCCGTCGACCAATGCCTCTACAATCGACGCTTCAGAATGCTGCATTGGCTCCGCGTCGATCGTCGTGGATCATGGCTCATGTCGACGCTCGCGTCGATCGATGCGATAGAGCGTCTGTCTCTTTTTCTCGATCTTTTTGCTACTCGTTCACTGGAAAGCTCGTTCTCCATTTTTTGATCATCAACCTCATCTAATTACGCGCTGAACTCTTCCGGTTACTTAGCTGTAAGGTGAAAAACAACAAAATATCACCTATTTGCATCAATTACGATTAAAATACAGTAAAATAAGCTTGAACTATAAAAGTACAGAATTACGCTTAAATCGTCCAACTTGTACCAAAAACAAATAGAAAACGAACTAAAATACTAATAAAATAAGGACAAATCTACGTAAATCAACTACAACACGCTTAATTGGTTTGTTCGTCCTCGAACAAACGATAAATTCAAAGTATAACTAGAATTAAAATAAGTTCAAGCAAAGATTCGTGCTATGATACATAATTAATTTTTAAAATATATGTACAAGTCACGCAACGTCAAACACTTGARCATTATTACATTGTCGCTTCAAAATAATATCATGCTTCCTCACGAAGGATAATATATATGTGTACGCTCAAAAGCTCTCAAGTATTTTCTGCATGGGATGTGTATACACTTGAATCATACAATTACAAGCACAATAAATAAGCATAGGAAATAAATCTCTTTTCAATCGCAAATTAAGTGTGCTGTCCCTACTAAGAATCAAAAAAGGTCTTCGCGGGTTGTAATGTAAGGCTCTTTGGACGGGTATGGAAAATATATAAGTCGTGTGGCTAAATAACTCACTCAACCTAACTAAACACGAAGCAATAGCTTCACCTCGTACTAAAGAAAAACCTCACTAAACACTCATAACGTAGCCTTTAAAATATAGGCTATTTCCCAACTCGCAAACCGTAAAACCGACTTGAAGCTCAGAAACCACTTAATCAAAACTCTTTTGCCTCTTAAACATAAGGCCTCATAAAATAAACAATTCAACTCAAGCCTTTATAAGTGCGTAGGCAATTAATCAACACTATCCACCATCCTATTATTTTCTTTTTTTTTCTTTAATTTCCCCCTTTATTTTTTTATGGGGTATTATTTTTTCTCCTTTTTTTTTCTTTTTTCTTTTTTTCTTTATTTTTGGATGGTGGTCCTAGATTACAAAAATTCATAAAAATCAAAAATTCCTAACAACATTTCCAAAACACTAATAACCAAGAAAAATAGCGAACTCCTACCCCACGCTTTTAATGGGTAAGTAGGGGTCGACTCAAAAATAAAATCACTCATGGATATAGCCATGGATTATTTGGATATGATTGGCTCATTCAGAATTTATAGTGGCTAAATATATATGGATATGGCCGGAATAGGGTTTTATATGTGCCTTAACTTCATTTTCAAAGTCGACTACACACAGCGGTTTCAAAGAGATATCAAGACTGAAACTTATTCAAGCACATGCAAAGATGATAATCACTCAGGCTACTCACTGGATTTTTGCATGAAAAAGTTTTGAATTGACGCTGCTTTTAAGGTTTTGTGAAATTAATTGCGTCCAAGTACCATTTTACAATATATAAATAATAAATTTTGAAAAATTTATGCACTTATACACGCTCAAAGACAAAAACAAATAATCATACATAGTCAACTTCGACAGGCAAGCCATACAAACACAATTATCACGCAGGAATAGCAATTAATCGCACTTAAGCATATAATTATTACAAGACAAGTATTAAATAAAATTACACAATTAATCAATACAAATCACACTCGACCACCCCCCTCTCTAAAAATCCCGACAATCTCCGGATTGCCACAAATACATCAAAAATCAAAAAGAGGAAGGAAAAAGAAAACATCCCTGAAATAATAGTAGTCGAGCCGCTACTCGTCTAATTGTGCAATTTGGCCTTGCTTCAATGTGCGCGATATGAATTGTCCTAAAAAAAATAAAACAAGCAAAAACAAACAAAATAATAATATTTTTGGATTTTTTATATTTTTCCTTTTTTTTAAAATAAATAAAGCGTAATAATAAAAATAAAAATACAAGATTAGAACTCGCGGGAATCATCATCCTCGGGGTTCTCGTCGACGTCCATGCTAGGTGTGGGGTATGCAGCCTCAAATCGTTCCTCGAGCTTCGAAATGCGAGCTCGTATCTTCCTTAAGCTTTGACGGTTTTGCTCGTGGTTCGTATCAATCTTCTCGTCGATGATTTGGAGCTTATCGAACATCTTCAATTGGAATGCTCGGTTTTCTTCGAAAAATTGGCCCCAATTGGGATTCGGGCCCGAAGTAGAACGGCGCACTTGCTCCATATCCGTGTCTCCATCATCGTCGTCCGGTCGAGATGAAGATCGTCCTTGAGTCAAAAACCTCACTCGGGGTGCAGGGGCACGTGTCAATGAAAATGAAGTGGTCCCGAGTGGGTTTAGTCCGTTTCTGGACGGATCGAACCCGAAGTGACGGGCGAGGCCGGTGATGTATGGTGCGAAGGAGAGAAGTGGCGTATTGCTTCCCGGCGTACTCTTAGTAACATTATAGATACCTTTCAAGACCAATGGGAAAAGCCGAACTTGACGACCATCGAGAAGATATTAAAGAACGTAGAGCTCGGACTTGGTCGCGTAGGTGGCCTCATTCTTGCATAGAATGATGTGGCCAAAGGTCTTATAGGTGACATAGAGGGCATCGTCTTGAATCTTCGAGCAAGGAAATCGCTTGCAATCGCCCGTGTTTCCCCCGGTATTCATCCCCCCAAAAGAGGCTAAATCGAAGCCTTGAACTCCAACCGGGTGGTCCCCTTCGATCGGGAAACCAAAGATGTTGCCAAAAATTTCCTCGTTAACAAAAACGTCATTTCCACCTAGCCTACATGTGAACGTCTCGTCGTTCCGGATCGCCAAAGTAGAGAAAAATTCGAGCATAAGCTCGCTAAATCCGGGGAGGTGCATTTGGGAAAAGTACCCACAACCGAGGCCATCGACATAGAGGGAAAGGTCAGTATGGTGTCCCGACCCATTCGAGGCCTCTTCCTTAAGTCCATTAACGTTCAAAATCCGATGAGTGGCGAACCCCCATTTTCTAATACTTTTAAAAACGTCCCCTTCCTTCTTTTCGTAAATTGGGAACGGTGCGCCGTATTTCCCCGAGATATCCTTTCGTTTACCCGCTCGAGACATAATCAAACAATACGAAAGCGAATGGGAATGAAAATTCTTGAAAAATAAAACTTTTTGTTCTTTGAGGAATTTTGTCGAACACTTGGCGTGCGTGTTCAACCAACGAAATTCTTGAGGAATTCTTGCACCAACAACTTCCCAACACAACCAAAKAATGATAATAATAGTCCCAAGAMAGTTTCAAGCMAAGTACCTCGTCGATTTTCCGTAGAAACGAATAAATTGCCCGAAAGTTGCCCCAAAGTGTTTCAACCCTTGCAGCCCGTCCTTGAGAGATTGCTTGAATTAGAATTTGGAGATGGTAATTCTGGGAAATGTAGTGGGTTGATTATGGTGTTTGTGAAAATTTTGTTTGGTTGTGTTGGGAAGTTGTTTGTGAAAAATAAAACTTTTTGTTCTTTGAGGAATTTTGTCGAACACTTGGCGTGCGTGTTCAACCAACAAAATTCTTGAGGAATTCTTGCACCAACAACTTCCCAACACAACCAAACAATGATAATAATAGTCCCAAGAGAGTTTCAAGCGAAGTAACTCGTCGATTTTCCGTAGAAACGAATAAATTGCCCGAAAGTTGCCCCAAAGTATTTCAACCCTTGCAACCCGTCCTTGAGAGATTGCTTGAATTAGAATTGGAGATGGTAATTCTGGGAAATGTAGTAGGTGGGGGGGGAGAATTGTTGTGGGTTGATTATGGTGTTTGTGAAAATTTTAAGAAAGATTATTTTTGAAGAAGGAAGGAAAATTTTGAAGTTTGGAATTAAAAAGTGAAGGAAAAGGGGAGGGGTTGGCGATTTTAAGTGTTTTTCCTGGGTTTTCCGCGGGTCAAGACTCATATGGGTCGGGTCGGTCGGGCAAAATCTGAATTTAAACATTTCTGGGCCGGTCCGGGGTTCGCGTCGACGCTGCATCGACCTACGCGAGCCCAATCGACGCGACAGAGATTTATTTCTCAGCAGTTGCGTCGACTCCGCGTCGATCGACGCGAGTAGTCTGGGCGTCGACTCGGGCGGTGTTTCTGGATCAATTTTTCCTCGCTCGTTTGATCGATTCTCCTCGCTCGAGTTCTTCCATCTGTTCTAAACAAATAAAAATCAAAAATGAAAATTAAATAAAATGGAAATAAGGTACAAAAGAATACAAAAAGCTCGGGTTGCCTCCCGAGAAGCGCAAATTTTAACGTCCCTTGCTCGAGGTTATTTTTCATCCGTTTAGTTCCAACCGTACGGTGGATCTCCAAACTCCACTGACTTGTTAACGCGAGTCTTCTTTCGTTTGTCATAACAAGGCTTCAACCTATGCTTTTGAACTTGAAAGGATGAATTTCCGACCTCATCATACAACGTGGCTACTCCATACTCGTCCAATTCTTTTATCATAAACGGTCCGCTCCATGCAGCTCCAAAATTAGTTGGGTCATATTTATTTTCATGATTATACAGCACTAAATCCACAACCTCATACTGCAAGTTTTTGAATTCTTTGGCGCGAATTTCTTTCGATTTCTTCTTACTCCTCGTCCAATCGTTGACATACGTCTCGCCCTTGTTCTTCACATCTACGAAATTTTCATTAGGGTCGAGGAAATCGCACATAGAATGATTCAACGGTGGCTTCAACTCCACATCTAATTCATCCCGAAATTCGTCAATAATATCGCTCATGTCGATACCTAATAACTCGATCAAATCTTCTCCACTCAAACGCTTTTCGTCATCAAACTCATCAACCTCCTCATCGAAGTCATCCTTTTGAGTATCCTCCTCCTCCCCCCAAAATTCGGCGTCATCCCCGTCGTCTAACTTGTTTACAACCATGACTCCCATAAGCTTGTGAATGCATGATGTAATGGGATCAACAAACGAACAGTCATCTATCATGGCAGGGGAAGGAGTATTTTGAATATCCTTAAGAGAAAATGTCACTTTCTCGCCCAAAACAGTCATGGTCATCCTCCCTTTGTGAACATTGATTAGCGTATGGGAAGTAGACATAAACGGGCGCCCCAGTAAAATGGTATCCTCCGAGCTTGCGGTTGGCACTTCACCAACATCCAGAACCACAAAATCAACCGGGATTACGAGCTCTCCAACTTGTACTAAAACATCCTCAACTATTCCCAAGGGTTGTCGGGTTGAGCGATCGGCCAATTGTAGGCGCATGGTTGTCGGCTTTAGTGGTCCAAGATCAAATGCCTGGTAAAGTGAATATGGCATAAGATTAATTCCTGCTCCGAGATCTAACATTCCTATTACCTTTTGTCTATTAGACAACGAAATTGTGATACAGAAACTTCCAGGATCGCGTTCCTTGGGTGGCAATGTCTTTTTAAAAATCGCGCTAACTTCCTTCGGCAATGTTACGTATTGATCCATCATTAAGGGTCTCTCTTTCGAAACAAGTTCCTTGAAAAATTTCACACAGGCGGGCATTGTCTTGATTACCTCCAACAGTGGTGGGTTGATATTGACATTCTTCAAGAGGTTGTATAGTTCCATGAACCTCTTGTTCTCTTTCGCTGGACGCAAACGGCTTGGAAAAGTAACAACATCTTTAATTGGTGTCGCCAATTGCTTCGGTGGTGATTATTTAAGAATGCCGTCATTGCCACGTGAGTTATTTGGAGTCGCCCCTTGCATGGATCTAGGAACATATCGATTAGATGATTTATGAAACTGATCCACGGAGTTAGAATCATCTCCCTTGCCAAGATTTGGTGTTTTATCCTCGACTTCATCTTCTTGGTCCACTATGCCGTTATCAATCTTCTTTTCACTACGAAGGACATGAACTGCCGATGCCTGTTCTGCTTGGCTTGGAAGTTTACCTTTTTCGTCTGAGAGTTTGGCTAAGTGAGTTGATAATTGGCTTATTGCTACTTCAAGTTTCCTCTGTCCAGCTGTATTCTCAGATATATCCTTCTTCATGTCATTGATTTCTTTTTTAACCTCAACGAGTCCATCTCGATTTTTAAGAGTCTCGGCCACTTGATTCTGATGCCAAACCAATACCTGATCCGTTGACTGAAATGTCGTAGGCACCTGCCCTTGCGTATTATTTTGTGGAGGTGGCAGTGGTGCTTGAGGATATTGTGGTGGAGGATATTGCGGATCAGGTGGCATATGATTTGGGTTCCCTGGGCCCCACTTGAAAAGAGGGTTATCACGTTGCGGAGTGTACTTCTTTTGGTTCGAATAATTCTGAATTGCGTTAACGTCTTCTTGATCCACTATGTTGTTTGGACACTCGTCTGCTAAATGTTGAGGGGATTCGTACTGGTTACATGGTGCGGCCATCTTCTGAGCATCGGCCTTGCTCGCTCGCTCGGCCTTCCAAGCGGCTAATTTCTCGTCAAATATCTCCTCACATTTCGCCTTGACTAACTTACCGTCATCTAAATCAGGATCAGGAATGGAAATCTCATTGACCTTCACTTTACGAGGCCGAGAGTTGGTTTGTTTAGATTTTTCGCTTTGCTTCTCAAGCACCCATCTCGCCTCGGTGACTGTCAAATCTCCGAAATCTCCTCCTGGCGCTATCTCTACTTCTCATTTCCCGTTGTCCAATAATCCATCGAAGAGAAACTGGTTGGTCATCTCCGGAGAATGGTTGTGGTGGGGGCAAGCTTGCAAAAGCGTCTTGTAACGCTCCCACGTTTCATGAAATAGCTCTCCTTCTAACTGTTCAAAGGTGGCAATTTGCCACCGAAGATGCCCCATAGTTTAAGCTGAATAGTATTGGTTTAAAAACTTCTCGATGATCATATCCCAGTCAGTCAATGAGCCAGAATCTAGGGATAGTAGCCATGACTTCGCGCTGTCCTTCATGCTGTACGGGAAGAAAATCATTTGTACCTCCTCCTGGTTAAGGCCATGAACAACAAATCTTCCAACCTCATCAACAAAATAGTTCAAAAATGCTAAGGGGTCTTCATGGGCACCTCCGTGAAAAGTCGGGAGTAAATTAAGTTGGTGCGGTTTGATCTCCACTTCCCTTGCAGTTGGTTCGAGCATAATTGCTGACCTAAAAGGTACAACCTTTGGTCACGCCAAATTGCGCTGTGTAGGTGCTCGATCTCCCCTTGGTCCCCTAACTCGGTCATTAGCTCTCTCGTAGTGGTCGTCATATGCGTAATGGTTCTCGCGCTCGTATCTTCTTCTGAAATTTTTTTGCTCGTAACCATGATCTTGATTCGCCAACCAAGCATTTACGTGCCTTTGATTATTAGCATACGCATTATGCTGCAGAAAATCTTCGTTCCTAATTGCCATGTTCTCGATGTTGTGTTGGCGAATAGCGTTGTTGTTCATCTCTTCGTTTTGTCTCATATTCGCCATGTTGGGATGGTGATCGATTACTTTGTGCTGCTGGTTAACTTCTTCATTTCTCACCGCATCTTGTCTCGTATTCTCCACGTTTTGCTGATAATTAGCCCAATAGGCTCGGGGTTGTGGTTGTCCTTGCAAAAAGATTGGTTCACTACCATACCCGTGTCAAATGGGGCGTGGTGGTGATCTTGGTGGGGAATCTCCATTCCGAATCGAATGTGCTCCTAACATCGTGTCGGGAACTTGGTCGCAAATAAAATCAGTCGCTGCTGAAGAATCGTTCTCGGAAATAAAAACGGGTCTTGGTCTCGGTGGATTTGAACGGTGGATGTTGTCAATGAAAGGTGCAAGGTCGCGTCGAAGTGGTCGTCTTCCTTGCATAAACTTAACGACGCATCAACGTACCAAATGGCAGAAATCCCAAAACCAAGTGCAAAAATAAAAAGAATATAATAATTCAAAAAGAAAATAAAAAGAAGAATATCCTTAATTCCTACTCGTTGTCCCCAGCAACGACGCCAAAATTTTGAACCAAACTTTTATGCATCCCTTTTTAAAATATTTAATAAAACATGTAAGTTTGCTCGCAAGAGTACGAGGATCTTGTAGGATGGTGAGTTTGACTCGAGTCGATTCTCTCGAGGACAACTATTCGGTTTTATTGGATATTTCTCTTCAATTCTCAAGCAAATCAATTATACATACAACTTGGGGGGTTTTTGAAGAATTTAAATTGATCATTATAAACTAAATAAATAATTAAACTATGAATAATTAAACTAATTACTTTAAACTAGATTATCAACTACGAGCAGTAACGATGATTAAAACCTAATTAACGAATCTAAGAGCATGAACATAAGAAACTATCACTAAGCAATGTATCATATGAATCTAGAATGAGTAACTAAGCATAAATCAACTCGCATAAATAAACTAAATTAATCCAATATCCAAGCATGAAACGATTAACTTATTAAACTAGTTCTAGAAATAACTAAGAAATTAACTAAGCAATTAACTATGAAATTAACTACGTAACTAACTAAGAGTTTAGAGTACTTATTGGAACTAAGAAAAGCAGTAAAAAGCTCCAGCTATTCTGGATTCGTGCGTTGATCTTGGGCGAAGATTGAATCCCGAACGTCAATTTGAAGTTTCGGACTCGTCGTTCTTCGATCCTTGATCTCCGTCTTCAAATCTCGTTATGAGACGTGAAGTTATGTTTATTCTAGGCTAAAATACCCTAGGAGGTCGTGTGTCTTCGTGTCTCCCCTGAAAAACTGAAATATGGAGGGTATTTATAGACATAACAAGTCTTGGCGCACAAAAAAACCTAAAATCGCAAAATTAGGTTATCGCGTCGACGTTGCGTCGACCGACGCAGGCGGGGTCTCGGCGTCGATGCAGTATGGGTGCTCGTGTCGCTGGGCGACTGCGTCGACTGATGCAGTCTTCAATCGATGCTTCAAAAAGTTGTGTCGACCTTGCGTCGACCGACGCCTCTTCAATCGACGCTTCAGAATGTTGCATCGGCAGTGCGTTGGCTCCGCGTCGATCGTCGCGGATCATGGCTCGCATTGATGGAGCGTCAACGCTCGCGTCGATCGATGCAATAGAGCGTCTGTCTCCTTTTCTCGATCTTTTTGCTACTCGTTCAACGAAAAGCTCGTTCTCCATTTCCTGATCATCAACCTCATCTAATTACGCGCTGAACTCTTCCGGTTACTTAGCTGTAAGGTGAAAAACAACGAAATATCACCTATTTGCATCAATTGTGATTAAAATACGGTAAAATAAGCTGGAACTATAAAAGTACGGAATTACGCTTAAATCATCCAACTTATACCAAAAACAAATAGAAAAATGAACTAAAATACTAATAAAATAAGGACAAATCTACGTAAATCAATAGGTCCATAATTGCATGACACAACTATCAAGCTGAGAGGAATAACTGTCACCTATGGGAATCTTCAAAGAAATGCCATAACTGATACCGGGAATTTCAACAGAAATAGGAGGTATCACAAGGCACCCCTCAACACTTACTACTCTAGGAATCCACCAAAAGAGTTAGAGCAGGTTACAAGAAGACAAATCTTCTAGACAAGATTAAATGCTCAAAATATATTTTTATTTCAAAATTGATTGCTGGAAACATAACAATGGAGTACCTTTTATAGGTAATAATTTGGAACTACCCTCCAAGATGAGTCAAAGACCATAAATAAGATATTACATTTTCAAAGGTCTAGAATAATGAAAATTTACTCTAATAAATATAAATAAGGTGCTTCACTAAATATTAAGTACTTATCAATTCCCAAGATAATTGAATGATAGGTTCATGAATATACATCAAAAGTTGCTCATCCATCCAAATGCCCGTATGAAACAACTACACTGCCACACTTCAGCCAAATGGTCTCACTCTTGGATTATTATTTTTTAGATCTATTTGTTTATTAGAAACTAAACTAGTACATCTTTCCAATGGAATATAGATTTTCTTTAATTTTTTTCATGAAAAACATTTAAGTCCTCAAAGTTTGTATATGTGCTGGAAATTTTGGTATCAATAACGTGGACCTTTTGTCACCCGACGATGTCTAGATAGACCTCGTCCTCATTAACCTCGATATTGGTGTTCTGTGATCTAACAATTAAATCACAACATCCAAAATATATTAAACACAACATTCACCAACACATTTCAAAATTTCAAGTTCGTGATTGAAAGACAAAACCTACAGGTCAGCACCGTATACCACGTCATCAACAACTGACATCACCACAACACCAACAACAAGTAAAATTAAAAGAAAATCAAATAATTTCACAATAATAAATCCACAATATTCATAAAAATAAATGACATCTCATTATTCAAAATTGTTACATGATGTGGTATATTCAAACAAAATAGCATATGAAAAAACTCAATAAGTTCAATTAAACAGTAACTGCATAATTAACTCATATTCCGTAATAAATTACTCATACTTGAACACTAGTCACATAATTCACCCTTAATTCCTAAACTGCCTCAAAACTAAGCGTAAATTTTGAAATCAACCCTAATTATTTATATAGTTATAGCTGAGCCCTAATTTTAAAATAAACTCCAATTATCTAAATAATTATAATTAAACTCTAATTCTGAAATAATTACTAATTAAACTCAAGACTAATCCTATGTTTTAAAACAAATCTCAATTATCTAAATAGTTACAATTGAATCCAAATTTTTAAATAATTGCTAGTTAAAACCAAATCTAATTCTAATTAATAAAACTATTTATCCAAATAATTAAATTAAAACCCTAATAATTATGTAATTTACCTAAACTATGAGGATAGAGGTTGCTGCAAGCTGCGGGGCAGAAGGCTTGAGGGGAAATCGGCCAAATTGACATTTAATTAGGTTTAGAAAAAAGAAAATTGAAAAAAGAAAAAAAAAAGAACGAATGAAAAATAAAAATAAATTAAACCTACTTGGTGGATATGGCATGATAGTGGTGGTAACCAGGTGGTGGCGTCTGGAAGGCAATGGTTATGGCGGTGGTTGCAGTGAGTGGATGTGGTGGTTGGTTGGTGTCTGGCGGTAGGTGGTGGTGCGATGATAATCGGAGGAGAGAAAAGGTTTAAAGGGAAAAGGGGTAGAGAAAATGGATATTATGTGTCCTGGTGTCCCTTTATATATTAGCATACACCAACCACTAAGGTATCATCGATGGTTTTTTTTTTTTTTGTTATAAACACACCGATAGTCATCTCCGTCAACATATCCTTGCTAAGTTATAGCACGTGTTGATGGTCGGTATCGTCCCAAACACTCCACGGAGGAACTGAGCCGAACCACTCAAAGTAATTTGGAGAACTCGCCCGGCTGAGCAGGAATCGCCGAACAGCTGAGAGATGCCAGCCCTGACCGCCGAGTCAAGATCGTAGTCCGCCGAGCAGGAACCACCAAGACCTGCCGAGCTCCCTCGCCGAGCTACCGAGATCTGACGCACGGCCTACCGAGAGCTGGTGAGCTCCTCTGCCGAGCTGTCGAGCTCCCCCGCTGAGCTGCCGAGAGCTGACGCACGGCTCGCCAAGAGCTGGCGAGCTCCCCCATCGAGCTGCCGAAAGCTGGCGAGCTCCTCCGTAGAGCTGCCGAGAGCTGATGAGCTCCCCCGTCAAGCTGCCGAGAGCTGGCGAGCTCCCCCGTCGAGCAGCCGAGAGCTGGTGAGCTCCTCCGCGGATTTGCCGAGCTCCCCCGCTGAGTTCCCGAGAACTGACTTACGGCCTGCCGAGAGCTGGTGAGCTCCTCCGCCGAGCTGCCGAGAGCTGACGCACGGCCTGCCAAGAGCTGGTGAGATCCTCCGCTCAGCTGCCGAGCTCCCCCGCCGAGTTCCCGAGAGCTGATGCACGGCCTTCCAAGAGTTGGTGAGCTCCTCCACTGAGCTGCCGAGCTCCTTCGCCGAGTTCCCAAGAGCTGACGCACGGCCTACCGAGAGCTGGTGAGCTCCTCCGCCGAGCTGCCGAGCTCGGCATGATCCGCCAGCACAACCGGAGTCCGATGTTGATCATTTTTGATGATCCGCCGAGCAGAAAGTGTCGAGCAGGATGTGCTCATCCAGCACGGGCACAGCCTGATCGGCTCACTTTCGTTCCCTTATCAAGCAAGAAGCACCGAACGAGGTCATCAGTTCACCATCCTTGAATTTGTCCGGAAAACAACTAGGACAATACCAAGTCGCTGATGACGGCACTAAGTCGGCGAGAAATGGCTGAGGTCGGCACTAAGGTGGTGGAAACCAGCTGAGGACGGCAAGGAGATAAAGACAAAATAGACTAAGGATTTTGGTGAACCAATGAGAATAGGACAAGTGTCTAATTAGGGTTTCCATTGGAAACTATAWATAGCCTCTCCAAGAGAGAGAGAGGGATCCTGGATTTTTTAGAGAGAGAGAAACATAGAGAGCTTTAGAGAGAGAAAGTTTGTATTTAAAGGTCAAGCACCTGTATAATGGGTCCGGCTAAGGCCGATCCGAACTGATTTTGAGGAATAAAAGTTAAGCACTTTTTCCCACTCGTTTTCAGCTATCTGATTGCTGCTCTTTTGCTATTTTTTGGTTTTGTATTGGTTGTGTTACTCTTAACATAAACAGCACGTATAATTAATGCCACATTTCCCAAGGGCATTGCATTGATGGGTTGAGCCTGTCGGCATTCTCCTCAGAGGATAAATCCCTTGTCGGCCTTTGGTAATTGCTGAGGAATCGTGTCCCTTGGTAAATTTTGTGGTCATTCTCTGGGTTTTTAGTAGCGTAGAATAAAAATGATGATATATATGACTATCAAAAACATTAATTAACAACCTATTTTACAAGAAGCTTCAGGTTGTGTTAAGGAATATCATGTTGCAAATAAAAATAGGTTATTTCTCACTTTTCTACAATTAGTGTTAGGCGGCCAGCCAGCCAGTACCCGCAATGATTGTCGCAGCGGAGAGCAATGGGTCAAACATTTTTCTGAACTTACTCGGCTCGAACAGAAAGCACGAACCGCTGTCTGTAATTAGCTAATGACACGGCTGCCTTGTTGTTTTATACGTGCAGCCCCCTCCACCTTCCAGAGTGGCAGCCCATACTCAAACCTCAGCATGATCACCTGCAGCCCGGGTCAACAATCGTAGGAAAAGCTCAACGATTATTGGACTCTATGGTTTGCCTGCAACCAACTCAAACAACAGACAATGAGGGAAGATTCGATTGTACGCATAAAGTATAAAATTTATAATACGATAAAACTGAACCAATACCGCCTTGATCAATTGATTCGCCATCGATCTAAGTTCAGAAACACCGTCGCAACTCCGATGATCAATGATCGGGCAGACCTAGGGTTTGACTTTGATTAACAGGCTCAGGTTTCTAGGCCCTAGCAATCCAACAGAACTGGAGGGGAACATGAAATAATCTCAGGGTGTAGCTCAACCCGTCTTCCTCGCCCAGTGACCGTCACCAAATAGCCATCGCAATCGTATCGAAGGTGTCGCACGTGACGTCTCCCTAACATAGATAACTCATTGGGCACAAGTTCAATGATAATTGGAATCAAAAATCAAGGATTGCACAAGAATCTCATGTCACAGAGAAAGTAGCAGACACTGTACCGTTCAAAAAATAAGAAAACACCAGAGAGGTGTTGCTGCTACACCTTTTATACCCTCAACAACAGGTAGGGTTAGGTTAAGTCCAAAGGAGGTTGGTCAACGGAGAGAAAATGGACAGTCAGGATCAGCAGTGAAAACTAAACAAAGAAATGGACAGCCAAGATCTAACACATAAGGAGATCCGAGTATGGGTAACTCGACCCAAAGTCAAAGCGGGTCAGATTCAAGTTGACCTTCCAGGTGGGATATTAGTCTAAACTTCTCTTGTAGGCCTGGAAGAGAAGTGGGTTGCCCTTACACAATATTCATTTGGGTCTACACCAACATTCTCCACCTTGGCCCAAATCTATCCTCTCGACCCCCAGTTTTCTGCTAGGAACCAAATAAATCTCATCATTGCCCAACGAAAGGGTACCTTCAAAAACAACTTCTCCAATAACAAATTCAGAGCAGATATCAGTGATAAAACGCGTACCAATGAGTACAATATGCCTTACCTCACACTTACTTATAGCGAATATTTTCAAGATCAATAATACGTTCTGCCACAATATCACGAATGAAATGAAGACACACATCCAGGTGCTTAGTCCAATTATGAAAAATAGGATTTGTACAAAGTTGAATCACAGCTTGATTGTAAGAAAATAACATAACATTACCGTCTAAAACAACTATTTAAGACAAGAGGCCCTTTAACCAAATAGCTTCCTTTAAAGAATTACTTATGGAAACATACTCGGCTTCAGTCATAGATAAAGTAACAATAGGTTGTAACTAAAATTTCAAACTAATAAAAGAGCCACACAAAGTAAAAACATACGAGGTTGTGGATTTTTTATTATCTCTATCATTAACATAATTAGAATCTACATACCCATTGACTAAAACACAATTAGATGATTTGCCAAATCTCAAACCAAAATTCAGAGAGAATTCCAAACAACGCATTAACCATTTCAAAGACTCCTAATGGAGTCTACCAGGATTAGACGTGTATCTACTCAGACAACTAACAGTATAACTAATGTCAGGCCTAGTACTAACCATGAGATACATCACAGAACCAATCACATTTGAATATGGTACGTTTTTCATAGCATCAATTTCAGTATCAATCTTAGGGGACTACGACATACTTAGAACAATACTAGGAGTAAGAGGAACTTCAGTAAGATCGGCATCACACATAGAAAACGTACTCAAAATCTTTTCGACATAGGAAATTTGATTTAGAAATGTAGAATAATTCTTCCTATCCCTAATAATGTTCATGCCTAAAATACGCTTTGCATCTCCAAGAATTCTCATATCAAACATTTCAAAAAGATAATTTTGAACATGTTCAACAGACTTCATGCAAGGACTAACAAGCAAAACTTCATCAACATAAATGAGCAAGAAAATAGGAACATTGGCAAATTCTTTAAAGTAAAGATAATGATCATACAAGCTACGCTTAAACTTTAAAGAAAGCATGCATGCATCAAGCTTTCTGTTCCACTGTCTAGGAGATTGCTTCAAACCATACAATGACTTTTTAAGCAAGCAAACAAAATCAGGGTTCTTTTTGTCAACAAAGCCTTCTGACTGCCTCATAAAAATTTTCTCATATAATTCACCGTTCAAGAAAGTAGTTTTAACATCTATTTGTTTTAACTCCTAATCAAAATGATCAACTAATGCAAGCATAATTGCGCATAGAGGTGAATTTAACATCCGAAGCAAAAATTTCCATAAATTCTACCCCCTCTTTTTTAGTAAACCCCTTAGCCACAAGTTTAGCCTTAAGTCTAACCCATTCATTCTCATGCTTGACCTTGTACAACCACTTACAATCTATGACATGACAATTATCAGGTTTAGGTACAAGAGTCCATGTTTGGTTAACATGCAATGAGTTCATCTCATCATTCACAGCATTTAACCATGCACGAGGATTCGCAGATTTCAAGGCATCATGATACTTTTTCGGTTCACTACTATCAATAAATTCAAACACACTATAAGCACATGAAGTCAGATGATAATCACGTAAAAGCACATATTTGGAACGAGTCCTTTTCTCCCTATCTCTAGCAAGTTGATAATCATTTAACACGTGTGTATCATGCACATTTCGGCATTTTTAGTATGCACATCAGAGGTTTGAACATTTTTGGCAGGTAAATTTTTAGAAAAGTTAACAGAGACATCAAAAGGCATATTTTTAGCTTCAACGGGCATATTTTGAGAACCATCAAAATTACTAACATGCATAGGCTCCACCTCACTTGGAGTCGGGTCCAGTTCAATAACAATCGGCAAAGAAGAATGTAAACGTGGAAATTCAAACTCATAGAAAATAACATCATGACTAATAATGACATTAAAACCCAGTTCACTCCTAAGCCACAAACTATAACACTTAACATCCTCCGGATACCCCAGGAAAACAAATTTCACAGAACAAGGTTCAAGCTTATCAAGTTTTTGATGAACGAATGCAGCACAACCAAAAATACAGAAGTTTGAATAATCAATCTCTATTCTACACCAAACTACCTCAGGATATCGACCATTCAAATGTACGCGTTTCATTCATTCCGCAACCTGATTTTGCTACAGGTATATGGAATAGTCCAATGCCTTTGAATGCCGAACTCGACACAAAGTTTATCAAAAGAGTTATTACAAACTTCAAGTTCATTATCTGTCCTAAGAAATTTGATCCGTTTTCCAGTTTGATTTTGAATCAAGGTTTTCCAAGTCCTAAACTTTTCAAAAACGTCAGATTTATTTTTCAAAATAAACACAAAGACTTTTCTAGAAAAACTTATCGATCACACACATAAAATACCTAATTACCACCTTGTGTGGGATCCTTAGTCGGACCCCACACATCAGCATGCACATATTCAAGAAAATAGTATTTTACCTCGGAGAACACCTAGGGAGATATTTCCCTAAGAAGTTTACCGATGAGAATTATTACCGAGGGAATTACCGAAGGTCAATACCTTCAGTAATGCTCCCTTCAGTAATACTTTAGAAATACGGCGCTAATGTTTGCCACCATTATTATAGAAGGTAATACCGAAGGCCTTTTGAGGGTAAATTTACCGGGGGCATAAACCCCTCGAAAAAACAGAGTGGTACAAATTCCCCTCGGGAATTCCTGAGGTGAAAAAGTTACCCTCAGTAAATCCCGAGAGGAATTTAATACCCTCAATAGATCCTGAGGGAAAATTACTCCCCTCGAATTCTTTTAATTTAAAAAAATTGAAAAAAAAAATAAAAAACTATAATATTTTCAACATTTTCCATATTCATCTTCAATTATCAAAAGGGCTTCTTGAGGCATAATTCCACCATATTTCTTCACAAAATTAGTCGGTATCATCTGTAATATTATTAGATAATATTTTATCCATCCATTAAACATTTGAAAATAAATAGAGAAAACTTAGTTACCAGCTTGGAGGAAAAATCAAAAAGTAAGACTTTGAAGAAGGTAGCATGCTTGTATATTCTCCAATTACTAGTAATCATGTCTTAGTTAATTAACTAAGACTGAAATGAGCAGTGTATAAGTGGAAGACAATAATCTTTTTTTCTTTTTTGAAATAAAGGAGACAAAGAATCTTGAGTTAGAGAATCACAACGGGACACCACTAGGCCAAAGAGTCACTGGGTGCATCATTTCTAAATTAGACACACATGTGTACTATTTTTTTTTTTAATAAAAGGAGATTATGTTATTTTGTCTGGCTGTCAATCAAAATATCAATAAAATTATGTTCTCTTTATCTATGCCACAAAGCATGCTTCTTTTTGCTACAGTATGTGCTAAGTTTTTTATTTTATTTTATTTAATTGTCGTATGATAATGATAATTGAGTGAGTTTTCATGTTATAATGATGGTTATGTACAATAAAAATTAATAAATTAAAATGTTAGCTATTACACGAAAATGATAATTCAATATTCATCATAATTAAAAAGTAAAACTACCCTTGAAGTTTGGTAAAATTTTAACTATCATTTTAGGCACGTGGGGTGATTTTGACCCGGGTTTCACTAAAAAAATATCATCGATCACGTACGTATTTACACGTGTCGTGTAATTCGACCAATAGTAACCATGATATGATCGATCAACATGTTAAGTTGGAAACGTAAAGCAACGGAGTGTTTTAATTTTTATGAAGGTGCCACGAGATGAGTTTCGTTGTTTTAGAACCACGAGAATTAGTAATTATTCGTTAAATACGTTTTTTCTATTTTGTCTATTTATTTTTAAATTCAAAAAAATCAAGGGGAGCAAATTCCCCTTGAAAATTACCAAGGGGAAATAATTCCCCTCAGAAAATCCCAAGGGAACATAGATCCCCTCGGTATTTTTGAGGGGACTTTGCTCCCCTCGGTTTTTTTAAAATTTAAAAAAACCAAAAAAAATATAATAGCGTAAAAATAAACCATATCCTATTATTTTAGGCATGTGCGGTTATTTTGACATGGGTTTAACTAGAAAATATCACCGATCATGTACATATTTACACGTGTCGTTTCATTTGACCAACAGTAACGACGATATGATGGACTAAATTGTTAAGTTGCAAACGCAAAAAAATGAAGCGTCGTAATTTTTGTAAAGGTGCCAAAAGGTGTGTTTCGTTGTTTTAGAACCATGAGAATATGTAATTGATCGGAAAATACATTTTTCTATTTTTATTTAATTGTTTTTAATTTAAAAAGATTTGAAAAAAAAGAAACAACATAATATCCAAAAAATAAACCATATTCTATCATTTAGGCACATGGGGTGATTTTGACCAAGGTTTCACTAGAAAAATTTCACCGATCATACACACATTTACACGTGTTGTGTAATTCAACCAATAGTAACAACGATATGATCGATCAACTTGTTAAGTTGGAAACACAAAGATACGAAGCGTCGTAATTTTTGTTAAGGTGCCACGAAGTGTGTTTCGTTGTTTTAGAACCATGAGAATTGGAAATTGATCGGTAAATACGATTTTTTTTCTATTATTTTAAATTTAAAGTAATTGAGGGGAGCAAATCCCCTTCGAAAATACCAAGGGAACTAATTCCCATCGGAAAATGCCGAGGGAAAATAGATCCCCTCAGTATTTTCTCAGGGGAATTTGCTCCCCTCGTTTTTTTTTGGTTTAAAAAATATTCAAAAAAAATATGATAGAGTAAAAATAAACCATATCCTATCATATTAGGCACATGGGCTGATTTTGAACATGGGTTCACTAGAAAAATATCACCGATCATGTACATATTTACACATGTCGTGTAATTCGACCAACGTTAACCACAATACGATCAATCAACTTGTTATGTTGGAAACTCACAGCAACGAAGCATCGTGATTTTTGTGAAGGTGCCACGAGGTTCATTTCGTTATTTTAGAACCATGAGAATTGGTAATTGAATGGTAAATACGTTTTTTCTATTTTTATTTGTTTCTTAATTTTAAAAAATAGAAAAAAAATAGAAAAAAATATAATATCGTAAAATTAAACCATATCCTATCATTTTAGGCACGTGAGGTAATTCTGACTTGGCTTTAACTAGAAGAATATATCCTATCATGTATGTATTTACACATATCGTGTAATTCAACCAACAATAACAACGATACGATCGATCAACTTTTTAATTTGGAAACGCAAACCAACGAAGCGTCCTAATATTTTTTAAGGTTCCACGAGGTGTGTTTCGTTGTTTTAGAACCACGAGAATTGGTAAGTGATCGGTAAATACACTTTTTCTATTTTTTTAATTATTTTTAAAATTAAAATTATCGACGGGAGAAAATCCCTCTCGGAAAAAATATCGAGGGGGAATAATTCCCCTCAGGAATTTCTGAGGGGATTTCCTTCCCTTCAGTCTTTCTGAAGGAAAATTGTGTCCCCGGTAACCTGCGTATATAACAGGTTTAGGGAACCAACTGGTGCCCTGTTTTCTTCTTCTCCTTCATTGCTCCGCCACTCTAGCTGCCACTGCCTTCAGCAGCCACCACATCCATCGGTCCGCCACCACATCCACGAGGTCCGCCTTCAGCAGCCACCGGTTGATTCAAGCTTAATGCACCTATTTTTATAAACTATTTTGTCAAAACGTTTAAAGCTTGACCGCAAGAGAACGGGTTCACTTGTAGGTGGGTAAGATGACTCGTGTCGATCTCAAAGGACTAATATTCGGAATTTCCAGTGTTTGTTTAATCACAGTTTAAACACGCGAACTTGTATAAATTTGGTTTTTGAATTTATTAACTAATTAATTGAAAAGCAAGAACTAATTATCTTAAACTAATTAATTAACTAAAGTCTTAATTTAAATTAACTAGAATTATTAATCTAGAGTTTTTGAAAAGCAATTTAATCTTAATTCTGAATTAATTAACTAGCATGGATTGAATCATCAAGCATATGAATTCTCAAGAACAAAGTAATTCTAAAATTCTCAAGCAATTGCATATCATAAATCAATTATCAACTAATTATCAAAACTAAACCAATAATTAAACTAAGCAAAAACAATTCACCACCAAGCATGAACAAGAGAATAAACGTAGCAACTATATTAATAATAAAAACTAGAATCTCAAGTCTAACACTTCAGCGATTCAATGTTCAAATCAATCGAAATAACTAAACGATTCAAAAACTCAAACGAAAATAATTAAAATCCTAAGCATAGGTTATCTAGAATTAAACTAAAAATTAACTAAGGTTTAGAGAACTTATTAGAAATTAAAAGTTGCTGGAAAGTGCTTCTGAAAATCGGACTGATCTCAGGTGCTATTCGTCGAAGAATCGGATCTCGGTTGGAAAACGTCATTTCGTCGCTCGGGAACTCCGTTCTTCGTCGTAGATCTTGAAAACTCGTCCTAAAATTTAGAAAATCGGATTCCCTAATTCAAGATTTTGTGTGTGCCTACTTATAAATATTTATCAAAAATTCAATAGCTTGACTGCAAGAGAACGGGATCGCGTGTAGGTTGGCAAATTTAACTCGAGTCGTCTCTCGAGGAACATACAATCGGAATCTTAAATAGTTTGTTTAATCACAAGTAACTTATACAAATTGGGGGGGTTGGGGGTTGATTGTTTTGATTACCTAAGAATGTAAAACGCATGAATATTAATTCAAACTATGTAATTTAATTCAGCAACTAGAACAAGTAAATTCAAGAATTAATCTAAGAGCTCAAACAAGATTTAACTAGCATAAACGTAAAGCAATTATCTAAAGCAAAAGATAAACGGAATGAATTGCCTAGCACGAACAGTAACCAAATATTAACTAAACTAAAATTAGAAATTCAAATAACAGTAGCTTCTAAGATTCAAAGCGTAAAACAATTCAAGAACGATAATCGAAAAGCAACTACTTAATTGCATAAATTAAACTACGAAAGCAAATAAAGGGTTTAGAGTACTTATTAAACTAAGAATTGCAGTAAAATTCTTCAGCTAATCCGGAGAGTTTGCATAGATCTTGACCGAAAAACCGAGACACGAACTAACGATTAGAGCTCGGAACTCGTGACTCTTGAATCTCCGGTTTTGAACTCTTGTGTTGTTATGGGATGTAACGATACGTTGTTTGAGAGTTGCACGAGCGTAAGTAGAGTTGTAGTGGTGTATCTTCTGTATGGACTTATTTTTGGACGAACTTAGAAAGGTTTAAATAGTTTTCCTTTGGCTTGCAGCATAAGAAACCCTAAAAATCGGATTTTTGACCGTCACGTCGACATCATGTCAATCGACGCGAGCTGGGGCTCGGCGTCGACGCGTCTGGTGCTCTCGCGTCAATAGGTCCTGGCATCGTTCTACGCACCTAGGATCGACACTACAGAGAGTTACGTCGACTTGTGTGTCGACCGACGTACCTTGAATCGACGCAACTGCAAGTTGCATCGACCGAGCGTCGACCGACGTGGGCATGAATAGCGTCGATGCCTACGTCGATCGATGGAGCTCCGCAGCACCTCATATTCTCTCGATCTTTTTGCTACTCTTCACCAGAAATCTCGATCTTTGCCTCTCGATCATCATTCCTCATCTTTTACATGCTAAACTCTTTCGGTTACTTAGCTGTAAGGTAGAAAACAATGAATAATCACTTATTCCTACTCATTACGATCAAAATACGGTTAATTAAGCTGGAAGTATAAAATACAGAATTATGCTTAAACTATCCAACTTATACCAAAAACAAATAGAAAAACGAATTGAAAAGCTAATAAAAATAAAGACAAATATGTGCTAATCAACTACCCCACGCTTATTGATTTGTTCGTCCTCGAATGAACGATAGATTCAAAGTATAGCAAGAATGAAAATCAGTCCAAACAATGAGTCGTGTTGTGCTTCATAGATAATTTTGAAAATATAGATAGATATAATGCAACTTCAAACACTCCACCCTTATTACAATGTCGCTCCAAATCAAATTCATGCATCCTCTCAAAAGGTAATATATAAGGGTGTACGCTCAAAGCACTCAAGTATTTTCTGCATGGGACGTGTATACGCTCAAATCATACAAATGCAAGTACAATAAACAAGAACTGACTAACTCACAAATTAAGTGTGTTGTCGAACTACGAATCAGAAAAGGTCTTTTTTGGGTTGTAATATAAGGCTCTTTGGACGGGTATGGAATATATAAGTCGTGTGGCTAACTCACGATCTAACTTGATCAATAACTCACCAAACCTAATCTAATCACGAAGCAATGCGCTTCACCTCGTTCAAGAATAAAAACCTCACTAACACTCATAACGTAGCCTTTAAATGTAGGCTATTTCTCAACTCGTAACTCTAAAACGGATTTGAAGCTCAAACCACTTAATCACAATATAGAAGCTCATAATATGCTTCTTTTTCAAACACAACTCTTGCCTTTTAAACATTAGGCTTCATAAATAAACAATTAAACTCAAGCCTTAATCAGCGTATAGGCAATGACTTAACACGATCCAACTAGACTCACCATCCTACTTTTTTTATTTATTTTTTTTATTTTTATGGATGGTGGTCTTTTATTACAAAAATTAATAAAATCATAAATTACTAATAAAAATTCCAAATCTCTAATAACCAATAAAAATAACGAACTCCTACCCCACGCTTTTAGTGGGTTATAGGGGTCGACTCAAAAACACTCATGGCTATAGGCATGGATTATTTGGCTATGAGGAGCTCATTTGAAATTTATATTGGCTAATATATATGAATATGGCCGAAAATAGGGTTTATATCTGTTCCTTAACCTCATTTTCAAGTCAACTACACACAGTGGTTTAAAAGAGATCTCAAATCAAAACTAATTCAAGTACATGCAATGATGATAAACACTCAGGCTACTCACAAGCTTTTGCATGAATTTTTTTTTTGAATCGACGCTGCTTTTAAGGTTTTGCGAAATCGTTTGTGTCCAAGTACCATTTTACAATATATATAAATAATAAATTTCGAGAAATTTATGCACTTATCCACTCTCAAAAGACAAAAACATCAAATCATTCATAGCTAACTTCGACAGGCACGCCATACAAACAAAATTCGGCGCAGAAATAGTAATCAATCACATAAAAAAATTTAAATTGCACACAATTTTCAATCAAATACTCAAACATCCCCTCCTCTTAAAAACATGAAATCCCCTGATTGCCATAAACGAGCATAAGAAAATAAAAGCAAGGGAGAAAGAGAATAAGAAAATGTCCCTGGTGGGGCATGAATAGGTTAGACCAGGATTGGGATACACCTGGACCAAGATAGCCAGGCAAGGGAGATCAAGACAGTTTAAGCCTTGGTAAGGTCTGACCTGGCTTTTCTTGAAAACATAATGAATCAGAAGAGGGATCACCTCAGCCCAGGAATTGTCCCGAGCTGGACAGAATTGCTGATAGGAAGAGGGAAGAGCAGGCCCAGGGGAGAACTGGCTTCCTTACCCCCATTGAGGATACAAGTGGGACCACTTGTCAGAGTTTGTTGCCTTAACGGCCCTTGTTTCTGAGATCCCGGAAGGGGTCCCCACTAGGAAAAGCTATAAATATCTCAGCCCCAAAGCTAATAGAGATATGTCATTCTTTGTGCATTCCTTCTTTGCTAAGAGAAACCTCATACGCTTTACTGACTTAAGCATAGGAGAGGTTTCCACCGTAAAACCACTGGTGGTCCTTTCTAACGTGTTTTTATGAGCAGATCAAAAGGGTGTTCAAGGTTCCAGGCGTTGTTCTTGACACTGGTCATATTTTGGGTCGAAACAATTGACGTCGTCTGTGGGAAATCGATCAAGCTAAGACGTGAGACTTTTCAATGGCTTCAGATGGTCTGCAACGTAACTTGGTAAGAGAGCTCAGCGGAACCCCCAGTTCCGCTGCACCGTGGGGTATGCCCAGGTCGGCAGAGACGTCGACGATGGGACAGCGCCGTCGACAGCGGCTGCGCCGGGCACTACGCCACCCCCACTTGGTAGACCTGATTAGCACAAATTTGTCTTGATTTTAGTTCGCATTTTAGTTCGTTTTTCTTATTATTTTCGGTATAAGTTGGATAGATTGAGCACATTTTCATATTTTCTTATCTCCAACTTATTTTATCGTAATTTTATTATAATTAATTAATTTTATATTTATTTCAGATATTTTGAAGTATATAAGTTTGGAGGTTTTCAAGGGTGGGCGTACGAGTGGAGATTCAGCGAAAACGAGCATTCCGGCAAAAATTGGGCCTTCTAGAAGGGCTGTCGCTGGGCCCAACCGGTATAGAAAGCTGGGCTGGCAGCACCTCCTGATTCTGGGCCTTCTAGAAGGGATGTCTCTGGGCCCAACCGGTATGGAAAGTGCTGAACGTCCTAGAAGGGGCGGAAACCCTAATTTTGACCCCTTTTCCAAGCCACCTACACCTATAAATACCCCCCACCCCTCACATTCGAAAATACACATTATTCCTAGGGTTTTTTAAGGCCTCTTAGGGGCTGACAACCCCAACGAGTGCCCTTCGATTTTCTTAGTTTCTTTTCATAATTCTTAGTTTTAAATTCTTAGATTTAGAATAAAGTAGATTAGTTCTTAGATATAATATTAGATTCAAGACTTCGCTTGGAACGCTGCAACTATTCTCGTTTAATTAGTAAGTCTTTAATTCCTTCGCTTAATTTAATTTTATTTAGTTTAATTAATTATATGATTTCAATTCATGCTTGTTAGTTTAATAATTGATCTTCAACAACAAAACCCCCCATGTATGATGATGAATTGTATATTATTGAGATTGTTGATGATGATGTTAGGACTATTGATGATGGTATGATGAGATTGCTTGGTTAGATCAAACGGGTCTAGAGTCTAGAATCGTCGTGAACCATCAATTGGGATTTATCCCAAGAGATCGTGGAAACGATTCGAAACTCTAGAACCCAAGTTTCTTAATTATTTTCAAAACCTTTAATTTTTATTGTTCTTCGTTTAAGTCGATTTATTGCTTTTATGTGTTTAGATTAGAATTTTATTTTATTCTCTTATTCGTGAACAACAAACACAAAAGGAACTTCCGAGCCTAGTTTTCCTTGAGAGACGATTCGGTTCAACTTTCCAACCTACACGCGATCCCGTTCTCTTGCGGGCGAGCTTTTAAATTTTTGACAAATCTTTATAAGTAGGTACACAAAAGTTCGAATCAAAATTTTGGCGCCGTTGCCGGGGAAGGCTGAAGGTTGTGATTTTTGTGTTTGCTCTTCGTAACCTTATTTATGTTTTTACTTGTTTCGTTTATCTTTCGTATTTGTTTGTGAATTTTCTTTTTGTTCATTTTTATTATTTTTCGCTGGTACGTTTAATCTTGTGCGTTGAGTGTTGTGTATGCAAGGTACATCTCTCGACACCTAGGTTCAACGACCCAAAAAAAAATTAAAAATTAAAAAAAAAGGGAGAATGTCTAATTACGGTATAACATCCGATTGGCGTGGCTTTCGACCGGCTATTCCGTTGAGCTCCAAGATGCGGGATTACGATCTTGACTATTTCTACATAGAGCGAATCCCAATTTTTTATGGACATTCGAGCGAGGATCCAGTGAAATTTTTCCAAGAATACGAAGACATCACCCGGATTTTCCCTCTTCTCGGCCTTACAAGAGATCAAGTGAGGATGCGACTCTTCCATTATGCTCTAAAAGATCGGGCAAGAAAATGGTTAAATTATGCAGAGCCCGACTCCTTGCCAACGTGGGAGGATGTGTACGAGGAATTCATGTTGAAGTTTTACACTCCTAGATGGCAACAATGCTACTCAAGCCAAGACGACGTTCCGTATGCCCCACATGTTTATGATGACGAGTCTTTATGCTTCTTCCAACCAATTTCCATACTATCCTAGCTGTGTAGATTACGAGCAAGAAAATCAATTTTTGGCGCAGCAAAAGGATCAAGAAGCTGAGACCATGAGTTTTCAAGACGAACTCGAAGATGACCCTTGTGAGTCTGTGAATCGAGTTTATGAGTCTATGAAACAAAGTATGGGCGAATATGGAGAAGTCGTGCGCTCCAAATAATGGCTTCTTTGGAGAAATTGTCGAACGAGGGGGATGCAGTACCAATTCTTGATGTTGTGGAGCCCATCGTAGAGGTAGAGAATCCGAGCCCAACTACTTGCTTAGAGGAGGAATGTAACGATGAGGTTATGGAAAATTTGGATGAATTTGTTCCTCTTGTGCATGTTGATGTCGTGTTAGGTGATGGTGTGAAGATGTTGCCCTTGGAGAATCCGGAGGTTGATGTAGTAATGGATTTGCTTGAGTTTTGCATGAAAGAAGACGACGTGGTGCCGATTTTAGAGGATGAGCCCCACGTCATGCCGATAGAGAATCCGGTGGTTGCTGCGAATTCAAGTTTGATTGAGGATGATGTAGGGGATGAGCCGATTTTTGAAGATGAATTTACTCCTCTTGAACTGGATGCTTTAGACATCGAGGACAACGACGAGTTTTTAAAACGGTCGGCGGCAATTTTGGGAATAGATTTGAACGACATTGTTGTGGACGATGTCAATTTTGATGAAGTGTTCGAGAAGGAATTTATTGAGCCTCTTGTTATCCCAACCGAGCCGTTAATGGATTTTAATTTTGAGTTGGTGGACGAGTTTGTTGAGGAAATTTGCAAACCCCTGTGGCCCGAATCTAGTTCCCATTATTTTTGTTGAGGGGGATTTTAGCAAACGAAGGAGAATGGATTGTGTGTTGATAAATTCTTATGTTCGACCGATTTCCTCATTTTTCAAAGGTAGTTGATCACCATGTGCCCATATTGATTGTTGATATGTTTATGGTGATAGATTATTCGCTTTTTCGACCACCGAAGCGAATTGGAGTCTTAGTTCTACGAATTGCTTACCATGCGCGCCTTGGAAAATTACATTGCATATGCTTACTTTTGGAGAATACTAAGGCGTGGCACGATCGTCACCTTTTCTTGGATCTGGGATAGCATCGTTCGTAGAAGGCGTCGAGCTTTCGACGTTAAACAAGCGCTTCTTAGAAGGCAACCCAAGTATTCGTTTATTTTTATTAGTTAGTTTGTTTTTGTTCGTTTGTTTTGTCTTTCTAGGTATTTATCAAAGACATTTTCGATCATGGGTTCGAGACGAAGGATTATTGCATGAACGCCTTTTTGGAGAAGATCGACTATTTTTAGGGACGTTTTCTTATTCCCTTTCTCCCTTGCTTTTATTTTCTTATACTCATTTATGGCAATCAGGGGATTGCCGAGTTTTTAGAGGGGGGGATGGTTGAGTATGATTTATATTTGAAATTTGTGCAATTTGAAAATTTTTACGTGATTGATCACGATTTCTGCGCTGAATTGTGTTTGTCTGGCTTGCCTGTCGAAGTTAACTAAGTTTGATTTGATTTTCTTGTCTTTGAGCGTGTATAGGTTCATAAAATTTTTCAAAATTATTATTTATATATTGTAAAATGGTACTTTAACACAAACGATTTCGCAAAACCCTAAAAGTAGCATCAATTCAAAACTTTTTCATGCAAAAAGCCAGTGAGTAGCCTGAGTGATTATCATCTTTGCATGTACTTGAATGAGTTTTGATTTGAGATCTCTTTGATACCGCTGTGTGCAGTTGACTTTGAAAATGAGGTTAAGGCAAAAATAAAACCCTATTCCGGCCATATACATATATTTTAGCCACTATAAATTTCGAATGAGCCAATCATAGCCAAATAATCCATGCCTATAGCCCTGAGTGATTTTATTGAGTCGAACCCTACTAAACCATTAAAAGCGTGGGGTAGGAGTTCTTTATTTTTATTGGTTATTAGAGTTTTGGAATTTTTATTAGGAAGTTATGATTTTATGAATTTTTGTAATAAAAGACCACCATCCGAAAAAGAAAGAAAAAAAAATGACCCCATAAAAAAGAATAAAAGGGTGATAAAAAAAAAAGAAAAAGAAGGATGGTGAGTCTAGTTGAATTGTGTTATTCATTGCCTACGCGCTTTATAAGGCTTGAGTTTATTGTTTATTTTTATGAAGCCTAATGTTTACAAGGCAAAAGAGTTGTGTAATTGTAAGAAGCACATTATAAGATTCAATTGTGATTTAGTGGTTTGAGTTTCAAGTCGGTTAGAGTTACGTGTTGAGAAATAGCCTATATTCAAAAGGCTACGTTATGAGTGTTTAGTGAGGTTTTTTTTTTATTTTTGAATGAGCTGAAGCAAATTGCTTCGTGATTAGAATAGGTTTGGTGAGTTATTGATCACGTTAGATTGTGAGTTAGCCACATGACTTATATATTCCATACCCATCCAAAGAGCCTTACATTACAACCCGAAAAGACCTTTTCCGATTCTTTGTTGATAACACACTTAATTTGCGATTGAAAAGAGATTGATTTTCGGTTCTTGATTATTGTGCTTGTATTTTGATGATTTGAGCGTAAACACGTCCCCATAAAGAATTCTTGAGTGCTTGAGCGTACACTTATATATATTACCCTTTGTGAGGATGCATGATTTTGTTTTTGAAATGACAATGTAATAAAGGTGGAGTGTTTGAATTTGCGTTACATGTATCTATATTTTCAAGATTATCTATGTAGCACAACACGACTCATTGCTTGATCTTATTTCCTTTCTTGTTATACTTCGAATTTATCGTTTGTTCGAGGACGAACAAACCAATTAAGCGTGGGGTATTTGATTAGCACAAATTTTTCTTGATTTTAGTTAGCATTTTAGTTCGTTTTTCTTATTATTTTCGGTATAAGTTGGATAGATTGAGCACATTTTCATATTTTCTTATCTCCAACTTATTTTATCGTAATTTTATTATAATTAATTAATTTTATATTTATTTCAGATATTTTGAAGTATATAAGTTTGGAAGTTTTCAAGGGTGGGCGTACGAGTGGAGATTCAGCGAACGAGCTTTCCGGTGAAAATTGGGCCTTCTTGAAGTGTTGTCGCTGGGCCCAACCGGTATGGAAAGTGCTGAACGTCCTAAAAGGGGCGGAAATCCTAATTTTGACCCCTTTTCCAAGCCACCTACACCTATAAATACCCCCCACCCCTCACATTCGAAAATACACATTATTCCTAGGYTTTTTAAGGCCTCTTAGGGGCTGACAACCCCAACGAGTGCCCTTCGATTTCTTAGTTTCTTTTCACAATTRTTAGTTTTAAATTCTTAYATTTAGAATAAAGTAGAWTAGTTRTTAGATAATTTAGATTCAAGACTTCGCTTGGAACGCTGCAACTATTCTCYTTTAATTAGTAAGTCTTTAATTKCTTCGCTTAATTTAATTTTATTTAGTTTAATTAATTATATGATTTCAATTCATGCTTGTTAGTTTAATAATTGATCTTCAACAACAAAACCCCCCATGTATGAWGATGAATTGTATATTATTGAGATTTTTGATGATGATGTCAAGACTATTTATGATGGTATGATGAGATTGCTTGGTTAAATCAAACGGGTCTGGAGTCTAGAATCGTCGTGAACCATCAATTGGGATTTATCCCAAGAGATCGTGGAAACGATTCGAAACTCTAGAACCCAAGTTTCTTAATTATTTTCAAAACCTTTAATTTTTATTGTTCTTTGTTTAAGTCGATTTATTGTTTTTATGTGTTTAGATTAGAATTTTATTTTATTCTCTTATTCGTGAACAACAAACACAAAAGGAACTTCCGAGCCTAGTTTTCCTTGAGAGACGGTTCGGTTCAACTTTCCAACCTACACGCGATCCCGTTCTCTTGCAGGCGAGCTTTTAAATTTTTGACAAATCTTTATAAGTAGGTACACAAAAGTTCGAATCATGGGCAAGCTTGCAATATGACTTGAAAAATTCCCATGCCTTGTGAAGTAACTCCCCGTCTTGCTAGACAAAGTTGGATATTTGTCTCCTAATGTGGCCCGTCTTATGTGCTGAGTAATACTGATTTATGAATTTATCACTAACCATGGGCCAATCAATCAGAGATCTCGGTTCTAGTGATAGTAGCCAAGATTTGGCTTTATCCTTCATGCAGCTTGGAAAGCATACCATTTGAAGGTCTTCGTGATGAAGTCCTAGAGATGGGATCCTACTAACTTCGGCATAAAACTCCTTGAGTAAAGTCAATGGATCTTCGTTGGTGAGGCCGTGAAATGTCAGGAGGTTGTTGATTATATGAGGTTTCAGCTCGAAGTCTCTTGCAGTTCTACCCAACACTATTGCAGAACTATAGGGACCCACTTGAGGAGTCGTGAACTCTCTTTGTCTTGGCTCGCGTGCCTCCCGTTGGTGTCTCTCTTGGTTATTAGGCCTCACATAGTTTCTATCGTACTCGTTTCTCTCATCGTAGTTGTCATTTGCAAGCCAGTCGTTAATCCGTTCGTCTCCATGGTAGGATCTATCGGAATAGTCATCTTGGATGTGGTGGTGGCGATTTCTATTCCCTCCTCCTCGTTCTTCATTCTGGTCCATCATGTTCCGCTGAATATTTTCCCAGTACTCTTGAGGTTGTACCGGTCCGTTGGGACAAATTGGTTCACTTCCGTACCCGTTTCTTTGTCGTATAGGTGGGTTCCTTGGTGGTTGATCGTCCTCGTTGTTGTGGGCAGGATTGTCTAGTCTCAACATCGTCTCAGGTACCGAATCACAAACAAAATCAATGGGTGCAGATGATTCGCTTTCGGATATGTGAGAAGGTCTCGCTTGATTGGAATGATGGATATTGTCGATGAATGGTGCAAGTTCGGGTTTAAGTGATCTTCGACCTTACACTCAACAACACATTAAACGCATCGACTAGAGCAAATTATACAAATAGACGGCTAAAAAGAAAATAAAACGAACAAACATATTTTTGAAACCTTTGCTATGTTCCCCGGCAACGGCGCCAATTTTTTAATTCAAGCTTTTGTGTGTGCCTACTTATAAATATTTGTCAGAAATTCAATAGCTTGCCCGCAAGAGAACGAGTTCGCGTGTAGGTTGACAAAGTTAACTCGAGTCGTCTCTCGAGGAACATAGATTCTTAATCTTAAATAGTTTGTTTAATCACAAGTAACTTATACAGATTGGGGGGGTGGGGGGTTGATTGTTTTGATTACCTAAGAATGTAAAACGCATGAATATTAATTCAAACTATGTAATTTAATTCAGCAACTAGAACAAGTAAATTCGAGAATTAATCTAAGAGCTCAAACAAGAATTAACTAGCATAAACGTAAAGCAATTATCTAAAGCAAAAGATAAACGGAATGAATTGCCTAGCATGAACAGTAACTAAATATTAATTAAACTAAAATTAAAAATCCGAATAACAGTAGCTTCTAAGATTCAAAGCGTAAAACAATTCAAGAACGATAATCAAAAAGAAACTACTTAATTGCATAAATTAAACTACGAAAGCAAATAGAGGGTTTAGAGTACTTATTAAACTAAGAATTGCAGTAAAATTCTTCAGCTAATCCGGAGAGGTTGCATAGATCTTGACCGAAAAACCGAGACACGAACTAACGATTGGAGCTTTGAACTCGTGACTCTTGAATCTCTGGTTTTGAACTCTTGTGTTGTTATGGGATGTAACGATACGTTGTTTGAGAGCTGAACGAGCGTAAGTAGGGTTGTAGTGGTGTATCTTCTGTATGGACTTGTTTTTTGACGGACTTAGAAAGGTTTAAATAGTTTTCCTTTAGCTTGCAGCATAAGAAACCCTAAAAATCAGATTATGGACCGTCACGTCGACATCACGTCGATCGACGCGAGCTGGGACTCGACGTCGACGCGTCTGGTGCTCTCGCGTCGACAGGTCATGGCATCGATCGACGCACCTAGGATCGACGCTACAGAGAGTTACGTCGACTTGTGCGTCGACCGACGCACCTTGAATCGATGCAACTGCAAGTTGCGTCGGCTTTGCATCGACCGACGCGGGCATGAATGGCGTCGACGCCTGCGTCGATCGACATAGCTCCGCTGCACCTCATATTCTCTCGATCATTTTGCTACTCTTCACTGGAAAGCTCGATCTTTGCCTCTCGGTCATCATTCCTCATCTTTTACGTGCTGAACTCTTCTGGTTACTTAGCTGTAAGGTGGAAAATAACGAATAATCACTTATTCCTACTCATTACGATCAAAATATGGTAAACTAAGATTGAAGTATAAAAATACGGAATTACGCTTAAACTATCCAACTTATACCAAAAACAAATAGAAAAACGAACTGAAAAGCTAATAAAAATAAGGACAAATATGTGTTAATCATTCCCAGACCTAGGGTTGTGTTTAGGACTGTTTTAAGGCTAATGTGTTGTTCAAAATTCGGATTAATGGTGCTTTTTTGTAGAAAAATTGTGTCTTGGGCCGCAAGACAGCTTTAAGTCGGTTCTGGGCACTTTAGCGGTAGCGTTAACGGTAAGGTAGTGGTAGGTCAATCGTTATAGATAGCTATCGCTAGTTCATTATTTTTGTAGTTCTGCACTTCAACAACGGTTCTAGGTGGCGGTAAGTAACTGTTATAGATAGTGGTAGCTACTAGCGGTAGTAGCTATCGCTAGTTCTTCAATTCAGCGCCTCTGATCTTCAATGATATTATAACGGTTCCAGTAGGAATAACCGTTATAGAAAACCGTTAGCTACTAATTCTTGCTACTTCTTCGCCGGAAAGCTCAATCTTTGACTCTCGATCGTCATACTTCATATCTAACGTGCGGAACTCTTCCGATTACTTATCTATAAGGTGAAAAACAACAAAATATCACCTAATTGCATCAATCTTGATCAAAAGGCGGTAAAATAACCTGGAAGTACAAATATACGAAATTAAGATTAAACTATCCATCTTATACCAAAAACAAATAGAAAAATGAACTAAAATACTAATAAAAATAAGAAAAAGTATGTGCTAATCACCGGTCCTCCACCACCTCTGCCTCAAGTCGCCACCTCCGTTCCAGCCGCCAGCCTCCAAAGTAAGTGGTATTGATTTTTTTTTCTTTATTTTATATAATGTGATTTTTTTCTTTATTTTTAAATTATGCTTTAATTATGAATTTGTATATTAATTAGTTTTTTTTTTTGTATAAATTGAGTTTAATTAGGAGTTTATGTATTAATTATGCAATTAAGGATTAATATAAGTTTTAATTTGTAATTATGATTTAATTTAGGGTTTAATTTATAATTATAGTTTAATTTAGGATTTAATTTTGAATTAGAGTACAATTATATACGATTAAATGAAACTAAGGCTAATTATGCAATTAGGATTTATTTTTGGGGTTATTATTTAATTAAAGTTTATTTTAGGGGTTATTATATAATTAGGTTGAATTTAGGAGTTTATTGTATAACTAGTGTTTATTTAGGGGTTATTGTATATAATTATAGTTTAATTTAGGGTTTAATTATGAATTTAGGATACGATTATGCAATTAGGGTTTACTTTAAGGGTTCTTGTATAATTAGGGTTTAATTATGCAATTAGGGCTCATTTATTACGGTCGTCTCATAGAAATTGTCCAACTCGAATACACCAGACGAATGGAGAAAAATACACTATTGTTCAAGTGCTACTAGGTTGATCCAACTCCTATAGGCACAAAAGTTCATCCACATTATAAGCTTGTCGATATCAATCATAAACGTAAGTTCAATCGATATGAACCTTTTATACTTGCTGCCTAGGCTGTACAAGTATACTATTGTGCATATCCAAGTAGAAACGAGATAGGTTAGACCGGTGGGTAACGTGTAAAATCAAGGCAAAATTAAATGTTGAGTTTATCGAGCCTCTACCGGAGAAATCATTTCAAGAGGAAGCTCTAGATACACGCAATCCAATTCAACTGGATGATGTCGATTTCCAGTTGCACGACCCCACTATTTTGTAGTTTCTTAATGGTATAAAAGGTTCATTTGGCTTGGTATTATCAAAAATCGATTCAATTGAAGGGTTCAATGTGTTTGTAGCTATGGAAATTAATATAAAATGAAAATTAAGCAATTAAACTAACTAAACTATTCTAGGAATTGAGATAGAAAGTTGGTAGGATGCCTCGGTCGTGTGCCTTAATTGAAAATGCAAGCAATAATGGAAATCAAGCAAGAACAAGCCATGTTTCACCAAGTACAACTATGAAAGTTCAAGGTACAACCATGCTTGCATGAACATAAAAACTTGAACAATGCAAATTGAAGTATCTTTACCTTATTTTAATACAATATATGGCATCTTACAAGATATAAATAAATTGGGCAAGCAGGCAAACACTTTGATGCTAGGATAATTTAGTGAATTAAAATGTCTTGGTTAATGCAAACTTTCCAATTTTTTTAAAAAAATTTATATTTTGTAATACTATAGTTATATTTTGTGATACTTTAACAACACTTTCCTCATCAAATTATGTCTATAGCTGTGGGTTTACGGTGGTCCAACATTGACGATTCTGATTAATGTTTTGCCTCTTTTAGAGTATGCTCCCGAACATCTAGAAGATAGTCAATCGAAGAACTATTTAGTGTATGTTTGGTCATGTAGGGGATTCTGCCCCCATACTTATTCTATATGATGTCAATTGGTCGTGTAGGGGACTCGGCCCCCCCGTATATCTTTTTCTCCTTTTTTAATACATTTTTTGCGCTTTATTAAAACAAATTACAGTAAAGATATTACATTAGTTATTTTAACTTTTAGTCCCAATATACACTTTTTAAAGGTAAAGTATCATAACACCAACTTAAAGTATTACAAGTTATAGTGCAAGTATAACAAAATATTATTTTAGTTTCAACTCAAAATATACATTTTCATAGTCAATGTATCAAAATGCCAGCTTAGAGTACTACATATTAGAGTAAAAGTATAACAAAAACATTATCCAAACATCACAATATATAGTTAAAATATCACTTATTTTTTATATGGGACTCAAATTTTCTTACAATAGGTAGTTAAAATATCACAAAAAGTTGTTACAGTATCACAAACTATAGTTAAAGTATCACATGTATTTAATATCTAGTTTCTAATTTGACATCTATATTTTATTTTTACAATAAGTTGTTAAAGTATCACAGAACATAGTTGAAATATCACAATCTTTATGCTTTTAATATCTGAGTTTTTTTTATATATAAATAGATTGTTCAAGTATTAGGAAATGTTGTTACAGTATTACAAAATATAGTTGGAGTATAACATATTTATGATATTTGATTTTTATTTTACATCTATGTTCTTTAAAATATATGTAGTTAAAGTATCACAAAAGGTTGTTCAAGATCACAAAAAATGATAAAGTACCACAGTCTCAAAAAATAATACCACAATATCAACTCAAAATATCATAATATCCAAGAAAAGTATCACGACAAATAAAGTCATTTTCTGGTCATAAAAAATATATAATATCACGTCCTTAAATAAAAGTATCACAAATGTAGATTTAAGTATCACAACGTCCACTGGACGTAACAAAAAATAAAATCCTATTCACAATAAACTTAAATTTATTTCATCCAAAAAGTATCAAGAAATTACAAAAAGTATCAGATGCTCGATCAAAAGTATAACAACTATTTATGTATAATCAAGTCTATAAATGAACCCAAGCCAACTTTCTCAATCTTCTTTTATTTCGTCATGAATTTCAGTCAAGCCTGCTAATTTATTTTAAGTCATTTAATACCAAAGTAACAGAGTATATTATAGATGAAAATGAATAAGTATGACAAATTCGAAATATAAACCCAACAAGTTTACGACACTCTTATTGAAAAAATCGTAAGACACAAGACTGAAAGCCAACCCCAATATAAAAATGAGAGAAAAAAATGTTATCTAGAGAAAAGCTTCAAAAACACACACATGATTACTGTCACAAATAGAAACATAATAAAATTGTCCGATAAACTATGAAAAAATGATATCTCTCTTTATCTCCCCCACCCACCCCCAGCCCTACACACACGCACACACCTTCTTGTTGTAAGATGTTGCTCTTCCCAAATTATCTTGTTGTGATCATCCAACGAACAATCCAGATTGCTCGTGCCAACCTCTGACCTACATTGGTGTAGGCAAAGACTGTTATACGATCACTGGACCCAATATCTTGTTAACAAATTTCTCAAGTGCATCAGCTACTCCATGTGTTCTCCCCAAGTTACCAGTTGGTGGGTCGTTCAATCCAGGTGATCGATACTTCGGCTGAGACTTAACATCATTCTTCACAACATCTGTGGACACTAAAATTCAATCAAGAGAAAAATAAAATAAATTAAATTAGAGAGAATAAAAACACTGAATGAAAATTAAAATTCAAAAATTACATTTGTTGAGCAGCCTAATGATGTCGTCTTGGTGAGTAACGTCCCTCACTTGCCTCGATCGACTGTACAAAGATTAATAAATAATTATAAGAAAAAGAAAATGCAATGAATCATGAAAAGTGAATCAATGTGTGAGGGGGAAAGAGATAAAGTAGCTAATTTACTATTTCCACTAGTACAGAAAATACAAACAAGAACGGGTAAAATATACATCCTAGAACGGTTATTAACGGGTTTGTTCTAGAAAGTCCGACTTTCTAAAACGGTTGACAAGCCATTCTAGAAAGTTTCTATTACCCGTTCTAGAAAGTTGTATTTTGGGACTCGTACATTTCAAATTCGTTCTAGAAACTACTTTCTAGAACGTTTTAGGGAAACCCATTCTAGAAAGTGTGTTTTTAGAACGGGTTTTTAGAAGATTCATTGTTGAAAGTGTGTTCTCTAGAACGAGTGTACAAAAGGTACCTTTTAGAAAGTACAGTTCAGAACGGGTGTACAAAAATACCTTCTAGGAGGTAAAATTTTCAGAACGGGTTTACAAAAGTACCTTCTAGAAAGTGTGGTTTTTCAGAACGAGTTTATAGAAGATACCTTCTATAAAGTAGTAAGAAAGTTTTTTTTTTAAAGCAAATGCCAACAAATACACCAAAATCTCCAATACTAAATATTTTGAATATATTAATTATTTCACCAATAAATACACTAATGTTCAATAACAGAAAAAACTAATAGACAATATTAAAAGAAAAATGATCTTTTAAAATCATTAAAAATACTCCATACAACATATATGATATAATACTGAAACTAAAAGCACAGTTCTTAATACAAGCTAATTAATAATGAAACATTAAAAATATCATCACCTACTACAGAATTCATTTTTAAATGTTAAATATAAAATAAATATTACTGCTATATGATATAGAGTATCATTAAATTGATCATTAAAAACAAAATCGTCATTGTCATTCGCATCTCTGCTCTGGAATTTTGCATGGGCAGTTATGTGTATATATATATATATATGAGTGTGTGTATGTGTGTGTTCAACCAAAGAAAGTAAAAAAATAAAAATCTCTAGCAATAACAAACTCACTATCAGAAGAACACAAAAAATTTCCCATATGCAAGGGACTGTAAATCCCTCCTAAGCTCTTTATCCTCAATACCCTTTAATATCTTGAAATATAAGATTTTGTGCATCATTAAATAGCATCAACATAACGGTCTGAGTCACAACACAGAACAGACAGATAGATGCATTAGCACAGAACTAGACAAACCTAAAATAGAGAAACTCCCTGTTCCTCTTTACCTTTCGGAAACTCGGCTTTAGAACATAGTGACTGAAAAGAAACCATGGTAGTGACATTAAAAGAAAAGTTCAAATACTAAAACATGATAGAGAAGATAAAATTGAGCTCCATTAATTGCAGTGCCTCATATATACAAGCAGGTTTTTTTATATGGAAAGCAACACACATACGTTCCATATATAGACCTACTGCTAGGGTTTAAGGTTTAGGTGCTACATGCCAGCTGTTTTGCTCTCATCAGAGTCTTCCAGATGATCACAGGTGTCAATATGATCCTTGCATCCATTGTGGCTGGTTTGTAACTTTGTGCAACTATCCCTATCCATCAGTTGCTTCTGTAGATTGCACACGCGGCTCGGGTGCACCTGCATCTTTCACACGCCCCCTCAATTCGATCATGCTCCTACTTGTTATGTTAAGTTTGCTTCTGAGCCTCGAGAAGAATTACAAGGATAGAGGCTTGTTCAGAACATCAGCTATTTGTTCATAAGCAGGAATATGTTGTACATTTAATTTCCCAGCAGCAATCTTTTCCCTGACAAAATGATAATCAAGTGCCACATGCTTTGTTCTAGCATGCATGATGGTATTGGAGGCTAAACCTATTACACTCAGATTATCAACCCAAAATCAAAGGAACCTTATGAGGAGACAGTTCTATTTCTTCAAGTAATGAGCTAATCCAAGTCACTTCATATGCAGCATTGGCCAAACTTTTGTATTCTGCTTCCGTGCTAGATCTTGAGACTGAGGGTTGTTTTCTTGAACACCATGATATCAAGTTATTTCCAAAGTAAACATAATATCCTGTGGTTGATCTCCTATCATCCACATCCGCCCCCCAATCAGAGTCAAAAAATGCACTTTGATTGAGATGTGATGACTTTTTAATGTTCAAACCGTAATTCTTTGTTCCAGCCAAGTATCTCAAAATTATCTTTACAGCCTTCTAATGTGTGTCCAGGGAAGATGACATGTATTGGCAAACCTTATTGACACTATAGCTCAATTCAGGCCTTGTCAAAGTTACATATTACAATGCTCCAACAATGCTCCTATACTTGGTTCCATCTACTGTAGGCATGCCTTGATGTTTGGACAACTGCAATGAAGATACCATTGGAGTAGGAGTAGGATTTGCTGACTCCATTTTACACCTCTCAAGAAGCTCCTTGATATATTTTTCTTGACACGGGTGTATTCCTTCATCTGTTCTAGTGATTTCAATTCCAAGAAAGTGACTCATCTGTCCAAGGTCCTTAATGGAGAATTTCTTGCCAAAAAGCTCAAGAAACTGATCAATCAATATGGGATTTGATCCTTTAACAAGGATATCATCAACATAGATCAGCACAAAGAGACAATCATTTCCTTTGATTCTGTAGAACAATGAACAATCTGCCTTGGAATCCCTAAATCCCATTTTGATCAACACTGATTTGACTTTACTGAACCATTCCCTTAAGGCTTGTTTTAATCCATACAGATCTTTGGATAGTTTGCACACCATTTGATTGTTTCCTTCTTCAAACCCTGGTGGTTGTCTCATGTATATCTCCCCACTCAATTCACCATTCAAGAAGGCATTACTCACATCCGATTTCCTAATCCTCCATGAATAGTTGACAGCCAAGATGAGCATGATCCTTATAGTGCTATGTTTCACCACAGGGCTAAAAATTTCTGAAAAATCAAATCCAGGCATTTGAGAGTATCCTTGAGCCACCAACCTTGTCTTATACTTGGAAACCTTTCCTTCTGTATCCCTTTTAAACTTGAATATCCATTTGCTGCCAAAAATGTTCTTGTCCTTTGGTAAGTCAACCAATTGCCAAGTTTTATTCCTTGTTAGGGCATCGATCTCCTCTTGCATTGCTTTTCTCCATTTTCCAGTACTGAGAGCATCATTAAGAGAATAAGGCTCAGTTTCCTTTGTCATAGAGACATTATACACTTTAGGCTTGTAAACTCCCTTCTTTGATCTGGTAATCATGGGATGTCCCTGAGAAGCGTGAGACACTGAGTTGCCTGAATTATCATTTATAGGGGAAACTGAACAACAAGTGGTATGGCTGGAATAATACTCTCTGAGTTGGCAGAATCATTGCCAAAGGATGAGGTACTGCCTGATGCTGATGAATGGTGACCATTTGAAAAATGATGATCAGCTGAATTGTGATCAGGAGAGCTACTTTTTGTGATGTATTTATTGACTCTAGGATTGATTCTTAGACTTTCTTGGCTGTTTATTGTGGGAATGATTGGAATAACTAAAGGATCATTAGGACACACCACTTTCCACATATCCACTTTCTCCCTGTAAGGGAATCTCCTTTCATCAGAAATCACATGTCTAGTGATTACGATTCTCTTTTCTGGTAATAGCACTTTGTACCCCTTGTATTGATTTTTATATCCAAGAAATACCCCAGTACATGATCTATACTCCATCTTGTGCTTATTATAAGTCCTGAGATGAGGATAGCACAAGCATCCAAACACTTTCAATCTACTGTAATCAGGTTTGTGACCATAAAGTACTTCAAGTGGAGTTTTAAAATGAAATGTCTTGCTAGGGACTCTATTCAACAGATAGGTGGCAGTGACAAAGGAATCTCCCCAAAAATTAAGAGGCAAATTTGACTGAGCTAGCAAGGACAATCCCATATTCACAATATCTTTATGTCTTCTTTCTGCAAGCCCATTTTGTTGGGATGTATAGGCACAAGACATCCTGTGTGTTATACCATTGTCTTGGAAAAACTTGTTAAGTCTAATATACTCACCTCCACCATCACTTTGAACCATTTTGATTCTTTTACTAAACTGATTTTCAACCAGTGCCTTGAAGCTGGTAAAGGCACTATATACCTCAGACTTAGCCTTTAACAAATATATCTATGTAAATCTGGAATGATGATAAATAAAGCTTACATAATATCTACAACCATCAGCAGTTTTAAAATGACATGGACCCCATGAATCAGTATGAATGAGATCAAAAGGAGCATTATAAACAGAATCAGAATTATTGAAAGGTAACTGATGACTTTTAGCAACTGCACAAGATTGACACAAACTGGAATCTATATTGATTTGGAAAGGGATATTACAATGCTTAAGAGCTCTTTCAACATTATCTAAGTTTGTGTGTCCAAGTCTTTGATGCCAAAGATCAAGACTGGAGCACTTGTTTATATTGACAGAAAAGGAAAAAGGCTGAGAAACAAGATTTGCAGAGTCTTTATTATCAATCATGTGGCTTTGGATGTTGAATTGGTACAATCCTTCCTTAATGATGCCCTTGAGCAGAATTTCTTGAGTTGCTAGATCCTTGACAAGACAGAAAGAGGGATGGAAATCAAAAAATACTCTATTGTCTTTAGCAAATTGTGAAACAAATAAAAGGTTTCTAGTGATATTGGGAACATGAAGAAGATTTTTGAAAATGAAATTTTCAGAATTAATGGACTTATCAGAGTTTCTAACAAAAGAACTACCAAAATGAGCATTTCCTGCTCCTTCACCATTTCCCATCTGCAGTTTACTGTTCCCATGATACTCTGAGGCAATGTTGAGGTTTTCCAACTCATTTGTCACATGGTTTGAAGCTCCTGAATCAAGAAACCAACTCATTTCAGATCCAACATCTGAGTAACTATTCTGTCCTAGAATTTGAACAAAATTGAGGGTTGGATTTTTCTTTGCAGAATACTGACCACCTTGTTGAGAAGAAGAACCATTGTTGCTTTGATTTTCATACCTATACCAACATTTATCAGCTGTGTGGCTGGCTCCTTGACAAATTTGGCACAGAGGTCTGTTGCCTTGGTTTCTTTCTCTCCGTCTTCCTCTGAAGCCATTTCTACCTCTTACAGATTGGTTGTTGTACCTTCATCCTCTTCTTTGGCTAAAATTTGGATTAGATCCTCTATTATTCTGAATTAGATTTGCGCCAAGATGTGTCGGCATGCGCTTAGGTTCGAGCCAAGGCATTGAGACCCAAAATCCGTGCCAAAATGAGAAAACCGAGCCAAAAGCGGCCCGAATCGACTGTCATGTCAACTAATTAACTGAGAACGGCCCAAATCGACTGAACAGCAGAGGCTGACCTATTTCAACAGCAAGGCAGTCGATCGACTACACCGCCACTAATCGACTGAGAACAGCCCAAATCGACTGAACAACAGAGCCTGACCCGTTTCAATAGCAAGATTGTCGATAGACTGGAAGTCGATCGACTGGCAGTCGATCGACTGCATGTCCGGGATTTTTGTCAATTTTGATGATTTTGCCCCTGCGAACCTTTATATAAACCCCACATCTTTTCCTAACAAAGAGATCCACTCTCCTCCCAACTCTTGCATGGGTTTGTGATTTAATTTCTCACTCTAGATCTTAGATTTAATTTCAAGTTTTCCTTGGGTTTGTAAGCTCAAGAAGAATTCAAATCATCACTTGGATTTTATTTTCTTTGTAATTTCATTCATGTTTTTGGATTCTCTTTCTTAATTCAAGTAAGTTTTTCATTATTTTCTTCCTTGTTCTTCAATTTCAAGCTTGTTCTTCAATTTATGCATTTTGCCTTAGCTCTTAGATTTGTTGTTAGATTTGTGATTTGGTTTATGGAATCTAGGTGAGTGACACACCTTCATCATAGATCGGGTCCCTGATTGTTTTTATTTCAAGTATTTCATATGCTTTATTTTAGATTTTATTTTCATGCATGAGTCTATGTTGAATCCTAGATCTACTATTCATTTTTTGTTATTTTTCGAAAAGTTTTTAACTTTCACGTCAACTCTTATTTCTCTTTCCATTGGTCCTTTCGATTTTCATTAATTTGAATTACTTAAGATTTTATGACCATGCATGCGTAGTTGTACCTTAGACTTTCATGCTTGTACATTGTTGTTTCTTTGCTTTTTATTGCTTATTTTGATTATTACTTGCAATTTCAATATCCCATACGCATGAGGCATCCGAAATAATTGTTTTAGATTTCATAGTTCGTCATAGTTTTTCGTAGATAGTCATTTATTTTCATTTATTTTAATTTTCCCCTTTAATTTCTCAAGCTAAAAACTCATCGATCCCTACAATCAATCGAATTCCAATAATACCAAGCCATATGAACCCTTATCTATAATACACCCACAATAACTTCTAAAACACTCTTCGCGACTCCTTCGAGGAAGCCCTTTTGATTTCTGACCACAAAGGGGGAGAGAGTGTTAGTGAGGTGAGTGAGGCTGCTGATGTTGGAGAGAGTGTTGACGACGACGCTGCTGCTGAAGATAATGATAGCAATTCTTCTGTAGAGGCTTTGGCAAGTTTGGCCAAGGACAAGAAGAAGAGAAAGATCAAGTCAAGGAAGAGGATGTTGAAGAGGCTGAAGAAGCTAATGAGGAAGAGAAAGGCTATGGATGACGGGACGTTTCCTCGTCGGTCGAAGAGGATTCGTAGCCGTTAAGTCCTTGTGTTGATTTTTGTTTGGCGAACATTTCTTTATTATTAATTATGGTTTGTAATTTTTAAATAATGGTTATTTATTTAGGGGGAGTTTGAACTTAGAGGAAGTTTATTTATATTTTGTTGCGTCGTGGGTATTTTGTCTACAAAGGCAAAAGGGGGAGATTGTTGAGAATTTTATTCTTGGCAATTTTTTCTTTTTTGGTTGTTTGCCTTTCTTGGGCTCAAAATAAATTAGGACTCTAGATTTGTTTCCTAGATTGCGTCTAGGGCTTTATTTAATTTCCTAGGTTGTGTTTGAGACTTGTTTACCAAGTATAGGAGTCCTGTCTATTTAAGACAAGAACAAGAAGACGCAATAGATGATTTTTCAACAAGAGAACGCAGAAGGGAGCAAGACGACGCAAAGCAAGAAGAAAACAAGCACGTGAAGGACTTGAAGCTACGATTCAATTCAAGAACATCTTCGAAGTTGCGTAACCAACGGAGAAGATCATCACAAACGTGGCGACAAGTATTTTAGTATCAAGTGTTGATACTAATATTTTTCATATATTACTTTATTATTTTGTATTTTATCTTGAACGAATTAAAATAATATAGTTTTCGGGTTTGTATACCCAAGTTCGTAAGCACGTTTGCTTACGAACGAAATTTAATTTGTTGTTTTCTTTCATATCTATTATCCGCTGCTTATTTTATATAAACTGTTTGATGTTAGTTCTGGTGTTGTAACATTGAACTTAACATCATTTTACTGATACTTATTTCAAATGCTACAAATTCGCATATAAAAGACACCAAAATCCTATTTGTTTTATTGATCAATTAAATGTAGCGAGATTCTTTAGTGCTTAAAATGCCACAACTTCTTCACATTATTGAT
>BMAC01000174.1:1081321-1159121 GCA_014905375.1 Phtheirospermum japonicum
TTCTTCACTTCTTGAACATCGAACCTCGTCTATTACGCGTTAAACTCTTCCGGTTACTTAGCTGTAAGGTGAAAAACAACAAAATATCACCTACTTGCATCAATTACGATCAAAATACGGTAAGATAAGCTGGAATTATAAAAATACGAGATTAAGCTTAAATCGTCCAACTTATACCAAAAACAAATATAAAAACGAACTAAAAAGCTAATAAAAATAAGGACAAATCTACTCTAATCAATATGTCATAATATCATTATTTATTTGCTTAGAGGTGTCTTATGCAATGTTTAATAAAAAAATAAGTTGCATTCTTTGTCGATTGTAAAACTTTTAAACAAAAATGTGTATATCCATGATTAACGTATGTGGTTGTTTCTAGAGAATGTTCTTGGTGAGAATCTCTGGCGAACGGGTCGAGCATTTTTCTAACTGGGATGAAGATATTAGACTTTTGAGTGTCTTTCGAGTCACGGGCACAGGGTAAAACTTCTAAAGCTGTTTCGGGAGGGCCAACACGAAGAGTTTATTCAAATTAGGTGAGTGAAAGATTTATATTTAGATTAATTGTGTTTTTTGTTCGTTCTTTTTTTATCTTTCTGGGTTTTAGTGTTCATTTTCCGTTGTTAATTGTTTGAATATGTCAGTAGTTTGAGGTTCATCTTTTGTTTTGGAAAAGGGTTTAATATTATAGGAGTTTCTTTTTTGGAAGTCAGTTTTGATTTTATCTAGGTTTTCATACTTTTGCTGTTTATTTGTAATTTTTTTGGAATATTAGTAATATGGTCAGATTTTTTTTATTGTTTTATTTGGAATTTTGCTCGGTTATGAGCTGCAACTATGTCTTCCTGTCTCACTGTGCCATTCTGAGCAAGTACTTTGGTGTGCTATGTCTGTGTGATGGCATATCATATCAGCTTTTATGACTTCAGAAAATGCATACATGCCTTTATAACCATGTTGAAGAATTTTGCATCTCAATATTAGTTTAAGAAAGTTTTTCAATGTCTATTTGATAAATATTATTAGGAAAATCTTGGATTTTTGGGTGGGACGGGAGATAAAATACCACCAACCTGTCGAGGTGATTTTCTTTTTCCGCAACACAACTGAGGATGGAGAATTTGTATGATCTGAATATTCAAATGAAAGGGGTGTTTCTTCTCTGTATGATTATTACATTCTGGAAGTCTTATTAGTCTCATTAATGCGTCAGAAGTATGGATAAATGTAGGATATGCATCTTATTTGCTATATGAAATGCTTCTATATGTTGAACATGAATTTTCTTGGGGATTTATGAGGATGATTCTTGAAACGAATGATTTTTTATTTTTTTTTGATCTTGATGCCTAAGTAATTGCTATTTACTAATAATGTGAGTCAATGTTTCAGTTTCGACCCCAAACTATTTCAAGAAGAGCTCACCAGTAGTTGAAGTTTACCAGGTCGATTTCTCTTGATGAGATGATCACCAGTTTTGAGATGCCCTTCGATTCTGAGGTTTGTATTACTTGAGCTTTGTGCAAACATTGTTTTCTTGCTCTTTATCAAACCTCTAACATTGTTTCGTTGCACTACTTTTGTTTTGTGTTTTGTAGCGTAAATGCAATGAAATAAAAAGTTTCTTTGGCAAAACACATTGTATTATAGTGTTTGAGAAAATGCGTGACTGACTTTCTTTGGTGGGAATGATGTAAAAAATTCAGTAAATCTTGCTGATAAAGTGTTTGAGAAAATGCGTGACTGGCTTTCTTTGGCAAAACACATTGTATTATAGTTATTGATTATTATTATTAATTGAGCCACAGGTTATTAAGATTGTCGCTTCTTTGGCCATAAGTTAATGTTCATTTTAGTGCTTAATGATTAGTCATTTCAGGCACTTGTGGAGTTTTTTGGGACACTTTCCAAGGAATGGGCAATGGAGTGCATGAAGGATCTTTTATTGGTCAATTTTAGAACAAACCTGCAGATAATTGTTCAGGTAGAGAAGGTTTTACAAATGCACTTGTGTATATTTCGCCCCAGTAGTGGTTGATTGTCTTATTCTGTTTGTAGAAGTGTTGACAAACTATTGTAAAGAATCATGATTTTGAATAATATGAAATTTGAGTTGTTTACTTACATTTAGAGTGGTGGTAGTCTTATGATGCATTTGTATTATGTAATTTTATGTAGGTTGCGAAAGAATATTGTGAACACCTGGGTGTTGAAGCATGCATTAAGCTCTTTGAGCAGTTCAAGTCGTATGAAGGATTGTATTTCTTCTTAGGATCATATTTGAGCTCCAGGTAGCCTATCGATAGAGGAGTGGACTTCTATATGACGGTTGATTATAGTTTATTATTATTATTTTGTGTGTGTGTGTGTGTAATTTTATGGTGACAATTCAAATGATGCATTTTACCGCAGATTGAATACAATGATTTAATAGATTGAGGAGAAAAGTTTGAAGGATTATATTTGGCTCCTAAGAAATGGTGCAAATGTCGATAAACACTTTAGAAACTTCTAGATGCAGCGTCGCTTATTTTGGGCAATATAGAGAACCGCATATTCTTCTAGGGGATGGAAAATTGTGCCTTTGTTCTTTTCTTGGAAAAACATTTTCCTTTCTGGGCCGTGCGATATATCACAATGTAGGAATTTAAGGGTTCGGGGTGGATGGCTATTTAAAGGAAGTGATAAGGGATCGAAATCGGACCCGAGCTGTGAACATAGTGAAAGTGTTAATGAGGATATTCTGATGTATTTCTTTGAACTGGATTTGGCGACCCGAGTACAGGTTTGATATGCTAACAACTCTGTTATAAGTTTTGGATGGCTGAAAAAAAGAAATTGATTGGCTTATCACTTTGTTTTGTTGCAGTATGATTTGAATTTGGAGCAGTATGAAATTTCTTAGCAATGAGGAACAAGTTGGCTGAGGTTTGAATATGTGAATTATTTCTAAATACTTATCTTTGTCTGTAGTACTAATTTTTACAGCATAGTAGTTGTATGATGAGGAATATTTCGACGAGAAGTTGCCCGAAAAGAAACACCGTCTCACTCCTGAGCAAGTTCCTCCTCTTTTTTTAATTTTGCAGTTGAAGATAAGAATCACTGCGTTATTTTCTTTTTAGTCTGCTTTTGTTGTTTGTTTGAGTGCAATGAGTTTGGTTATTAGAATCGAAATCGTTTTCTTCATTCTAGCGTTGGAGTTAAATATTTTTAGCTTATGTGAGTGAAGTAGATCGTGTTGCTTGGTTGAATCTTTTGCTCACATATGCATAATCAGTCTATTACTTATTAGTCAGCAATATTATGATATATAGCAGAATAAGTAAATAGTTATGTTGAGGGTTTCATTTTTACAAAAAATCGTATCTACGCTTCCCAGACTTCCTCACTCTGCCGTCAGCCATAGCGAACGTTCCAAAGACAAAGAAGACTTTATGCAAGTCAAAGGAATGAAAAAAGCACACCTTGCACAAGGTGACCCAGTACAAGAAGGGCAAGGATAGCTTAACTGCTCAGGGAAAGCGTCGATACGATCGCAAGCAGTCAGGTTATTTGTATGGCTCATTATTATTTTTTGATGTTCTGATTAGGCTAAGTCAACAAAGAAGATTGTGTTGAGGCCGCAGTGCCAGGGCTGCAAACATGTTTCCCAGCATGACATCAAGAGGTGCAAGCATTTTGAGATTGGTGAAGATAAGAAGGGTAAAGGAACTTCCCTTTTCTGAGTGTTCGGACCCGGAAATTGAAAACTTTTGTTTTATGTTTGGATTTTACTTTGACATAATTAAACTAATTGTTCTATCAACGAATTACTAATTAAACTCCACTTGATATACATGCAGTACCTAATTATGTAGATATGATCTATATGGGGCCTATAAACTGGGACATATACTGTTCTGATTAATAATTTGCACAATTATCTGTGTAGCACCTATGTTGTACATATATGATTAAATTAATTTATGAAAGGGGGAATAAAGAAAAAAGATAAATGTTAAAATATTAGGCATGGGCCCAGTAGGTTTTGATTGTGCTACGGTGGTCGATTTTATTAGAAGGGCAAAGGAACCTCCCTATTTTGAGTGTTTGGACTCGAAAATTGCAACCTTTTGTTTTATATTTGGATTTTACTTTGACACTGTCCTTTATTGTTCTTGATAAATACTAAATTGAATTTGAAACTTCAATTTTGCTAGCTCAGTATCCTGGTTTGGCATTAAATTAAGTATTTTGAATACTTTTTTTTAATCTAATTAGTGTTTTCTCTTATTTGTTAAAAAAAACGAAAATAGTTATGTTGTTTATTTGCATTAGGAAGTCTAGTAACACATTGGGCATCTGTAGCACGGGAGAATATTTAGATTCGAGGATTGATATTATTTATTGATTTTCCTTGGATTTTGGGGTCATTTTGTAAAAATCAAATGCTGAGCAAAATTTTGGATTTTGATTATGATAAAATTAGAATTAATGCAAAATTCACCTTCTGAACACAAAGGTTGATGGAAACATCAGTATCACTGTAGATTATGCAGTCTTAGCTCTTGCAAGGAAAATGTGTGATCACAATTCCATTTATCATGCCATTTCCCATCCGAGGTTGATATTTGATCAAACATGGTCTATGCTTCTTTTTGAGTACCTAAATTCAAATAAATTAAATCAAACCACCTATGAAAATACACTCACACATTAAACATGTAGAGAAACGTTATTTTATATTATTATTATTATTATCATTATTTTATTATAAGTGGTTACTTGCGGATAAAACATTATAATTCAAAATCTACAAATTAATTATGGAGAAAATAAAGAAAAGTATTTACATTTCTCCTAGCAGAAGAAGCTCTAGCTGTGAAAATTGGGTGTGGTTTAATCTTCGGGTTTAAACATCACATTAAGAGTAATTTGCTATATTTAACAACTAATTCCATCGATTGCATGTATAAATGCACTCGAACATTATTCATTGTGAAAAATGATGTAATGTAAATAGAAATATACCAGGACTTGAACGATTTTTATATTGGAACGAGACGCCACATAAGTTTAAAATACAATCATACTTTATGATTTTTTATTTTATTTTTATAACTATCACAAATCTTTCAATAGTGTCATTATAAAACTCGCGTATAATGCACAAGTCATCTTTATTTCACAATATTGATAGTTAAGAGCATAAAAGGTTGGAAACTCTTTGTTGCGACGAAAATGATATCATTTTAAACAAAACAACTAATGCAAAATAAAAAAATTCAAAGTTTTAAGTGAACAATATTTTTTTTCTTTTTGATATAATATCTCACATTCTTAATTATTTTTCTCATAAATTTTGTTTTTTTTAACAATTTTTATATTTAATTAGTTTAAAATAACATCATTTCTTAACAGTTACTATTTAATCATTAATATAAATTCATATTATGATAGTTGATAGTAATAAATAGCAGCAACATATGAATAATATAGCACTACATAACAAGAAGTTGGATTTTGTCTTTCTTCTTGTATATATTGATCGAGTGTGTTGCTAATTAGTTTGTTTTGATGCTCATATTCATTATTCATTAATTATTGTGTAACTGGAGTAACCTCATATTTTATCATTGTAATATATCAAACTCAATTTTCTAGCATCATAGATATATAACTATCATAACATCAATGCCCCATTTCTTTATCTTACAAAGTTTTGGCAGCATTATCATAATAATTATCATCAGATAGACATCAGATCTAAATTAATACCAACGTAAATATATAGCACTTTTTTTTGGCAACGATGCTATCAGATTTAAACTAACACCAATATGAATATAAAAAGGCATTATTTTTCAGCATTAATAGCATCATTACTAGTATAAGATACCATCTTACTTTAACACTGAGTATTTATTCAATAATACAAATGCATAGCATCGTAGATGATAGTGGCAGGCTAGCAACAACACATGTATACTATAGATGTTGGAATTTGTAGAGACGAACACCATACTCGTACAGTGAAAATTTTAAAAATTAAAAATTTGGATCCAACAGATCCATCATGTGAACGAATATATTTATATAATAAATAAACGAGACAAAAGTATGAAACCCTTACAGTAAATTCAGGTTCGAGTTCAACACTAAGGTATCCACGCGATTAATCTCCGACTGCAAGATCCAACTCCAGTGTATTGCTATCGTGAAAAAAGTTAGGAAATCCCACGAAAGCTCAAGAACTCCCAATCTCAAAAATTAGGATTTATGTGTTTTAAAAACTCTCTTGTATTTTCATTGTTTACAACTTATAACTCTATGTTATATTTATACTAGATACATAAGATAACCCTAATCATAAAAGGGTTGGACTATCCAAGACATGGGCCCAAAACAATTTTAGCCCAAGTACCTTTATTAATATAACATATATAATTAAATCCAAATCCAATTTAATTTAATTAAATAATTTCCATCAAATAGAAATTAATATCATAAGTATTAACAATTAAATATTACAATTCTAAATTGAATATTTAATACTTTCTTGATACACTCTTAAATCGGAAAACTAATCGCATATAGTGTGACCCTATAGGCCTTTATATATGACATCAATCCAATGATGATCCAAACAAAACTCCTAGACGGCTTAGCTGGACGAACTCAATATATAAAGAACATTCACTTGAACTCAGCGGATTATAACCTTTATACAAAGCTTTGGTGAAATTCCTTTCATTTCGAATCACTCGATTAAGTTTAAGATTTATCCAAGTGTCTATCTCAATAGCTTAATCAATTTATCTCATCTTTATTAGTCGACAACTAGACAATACTTCAATCACTATATTGAACATGTCTCTTGCATTAGCCAATGACTTTAGTCGACCTAATATAGAGATTATGAGTGATCTCTCTCGAGATTCCAATCGAGGAATAAATTCTTTCTTGGCTCAACTACCACCTTCATTTACATCATGGTGCACCCAACACAAGCCGTTTCTACCCCAAAAGGAGTGCAAGCGTTGGTCATGGTCAAAGTACACCACTCAGCAAATAAGGTGCGTATTGACCTCAAGTCGAAGGATTATCACACGCTTTATACACTTATAAGTTTATAGACATACAATAAACAATTTATCAGTAGGGTTTACCAATACTCTCCAAAGTATCCATGTGTCCATCACGAATAACTATTATTCGCAGTCGTGAGATTTACTGCATTCTCTAAAATGTGATGCAGACCACATGCCGACATATATTATATTATCAATATCCCAATCTTGATAATCGTTAGTCGTGGCTATTTTAAGAGTAATATTTTATCAATGACATCTCACCATATCAATGACAACATTAACTCTACGGGAACATTTATATGAATAATCACAAACAATCAAAATAATAATTCAATAAATGCAATGCCATATATATTACGATATATATAATAATTGTGATCAAGTATAATGTCTTTAAATCTGATTGTCTCTAGGACATTCATACTTTCAATAGATTCTCATTGTCTTCGTCACAAGAAAGAAAGATGAGTCGACTTTAATTACCAACAAAGTCAACATAAATAATAATAATAATAATAATAATAATAATAATAATAATAATAATAATAATAACAACACAAAAATTGTTGATCATTCTTTAGCTTCTTTTTATAATTCAAACAATAATAAGATATAAAGATCTTAATAAGAAAAGAAGTGTTAAGTTCCCCCAAGTGTTCCGATCGGTGGATCGGCTCTGGGCCATCATACTTCTTCAGAGAGTAGATCACATGGGGTCTACCAAAAGCAAATCGAATTTGGGCCTGTTTGAACTAGTATTTGTTGGGATTCAAAATTTTGGTATTCAAAATCTTAGGGTATTCAAAATAATAGTAAAAATTCATGTTTGTTATATGATTCAAAATCCTTTACTTTTTCACCATGTCTGAAAAGTGGATGATAATGTGTTATTATATTATAGGAAATGACTACGGTGCCTTCACGATACCATGCCTCCCACCCCACGTGCATTTACATCCATCCATCTTTTAATATTTATAACTTTATATTTATCCAACGGTTGATAATAGGTGGGGGAAGGTGAGGAATGGTACACGGCACCGTAGAAAATTCCCTATATTATATTTGATGTCAAATTATGTTTGAAAAGTAGTTGGTAATGTATTATTATATTATATTTAGTAATATTTAGTTATTTAGTTGTAAAATATTATTATTTGAATGTTTAATTTTTAAGTATTATAACAAACGAGTGTGCGGTATTTTGAATCCTAACCCAAATAGGATTTGGGGTCTTGACAGGGTTATCTCTTGGCGGCGCACTGAACAAAAGTGAGTTGCACCAGGTTATCATAGCAGTATAAATAGCCTAACGTGTTATAGCAGTATAAATAATGATAAATAGCATCATAGTCAAATTATGTCAACACCAAAGTAAGTAACTATCATATTCATTAACCAAGACCATGTTCAACGCTATTGAGTATTCATAATATGGGTTTGATAATTACCGTAATAATAGAGTGTTGGGTTGTGAAATCTGAAATACTGTAAATTCAATCCCTCGTACATGCTGAATTTTTAGGGGCATTTTAGAGAGCTCGCATAAAATATAACTAGGGTTTTCTTGTTATAAATTGTTTGGTTGTGTAATTATGTCATGGACCTGAGATTAATCGAATCTAAGAAGGAAGGGAGAATGGTCGCGAACCCTAACTTGGGAATAAAGGGGAGAAATGAGGAATTGGGGGAAAAGTCAACGTGTGCTGAGGATAATGAGGGGAACGGGTCGGGCGACAGTTTGATGGGAAACGGGCCAGTTCCGGGCAAGGAGGGTTTGGGCCAACTGTGTTGTGGAGTTGGAAATTAAGCTATTGGGCCAGGCAATACAAATGGGCTGAAGATTATTAAAGGTTTGATTTATATAAACCCAATTGAAGGGTGTTTTATGTAATTTAGATTAATTGTCCAAAAACAATATGTTAAAGGAAATAATGGAATAGTGCGTAAAAAATAAGCAGTTACAACAATTTGCATGCTCTCTTAATTTCTCTCTCTATTCATCTCTCTATCAACACTCTTCAGCTTCTTCCCCAAGTCTCTATAAAACTCTCCAGTTTATATTACAAATTTAATTCCAAATAAATACAGAAAATTACAAAATTGGTTAGATCCTAACAATTGGCACCAGAGCTTTTCGATCCTTGACCATGGCTGAAATCACACGCTTCAAAAATCTCCAGGAAGCCCAAAAACGCCTTGATCAGGTGTTGCAGGCAGAATCCCAAAAAAGGGAGGCCTCCGAGCTGAAATTGCAGGAACAAATCTCATAAAATAGTACTGAAACAAGATCCCAAATATCACACATCAGGTCAGATATCATGGAACAGACTTAGAACCTTACCAACAAGCTGGAACACCTCACTGCTGCACTAGCATCCATCCAGATGCAACTCCTCAACCCAGAAAGAGGAAGAAACCAGGCTGAAGGAGAATCCATTTCGGGCAAGCCTTTTTACAAAACTGAAAATGAAAAGGGAAACAGTTCAAACATAAGTAACAGGTCTGGACCACAGATTGAATACCCAGGTACTCACAACACACACCCAATGCCTAAAATAGATTTTCCCCATTTTGATGGAACACAGCCCAGATCTTGGATACTAAAGTGCAATGGGTATTTCAAACTAGCACCCCCTATGTCTGATTCCCAAAAAGTTACCCTGGATGCTATGCATTTTGAAGGGAAAGCAGCCCAATGGTACAAGAATTTCAATAATCAGGGTGAAATATCATAGGCTCAATTCTTAGACATCATCTCAGACAGATTTGAACAGCTTAAGGAAACCAAAATAATTGTAGAGTTCAACAAGCTTAAGCATATAGGTTCATACATGGATTATATGGAAAAGTTTGAGGAACTTAGGGCATGTATGTTATTCCTTAATCAAGGGTATTCAGAGGATTATTTTGTGGACAGTTTCATCAGTGGATTGTCAGAAGAGGTACAAGCCTTTGTCACTATGTTTGAACCTACCTCACTCCAGCAGGCCATTGATTTGGGCAGGAAACAGTTAATTACCCTAGAGGCTATCACCAAAAAATTAAAAGAACCCCCAAGCACACCAGCTACCAGAATAACAAGAATGCGGATGCTGCCCCTGTAAAGGTAGTCCCTACCTACAATCAGAAACCTCCCATTAAATTGCTGACCTCTGGGGAAATGGCTACTAGAAGGGAGAAAGGGCTATGTTATAATTGTGATGAGAGGTTCACCCCAGGACACAGGTGCAAGAATAGGATCAGTTACATGATAATGACTGAGGAAGAGGAAATCTCCTACCTGAACAGTTTGGAATCTGAACCACCCAACAACCTTGAAGTGATGGAAGAGGTGCAGATGTTTATTAATGCCATTACAGGGGAAGAAGGAATCACTACAATGAGGGTATTAGGGCAAACAGAAGAACACAGACTTCACATTCTAATTGACTCAGGTAGTACCTTAAGTTTCATACAAGAAAAGACAGCTAAGAGGTTGGGGTGTCAACTTTTCACAGTGAATCCTATCTTAGTCAAGGTTGCAAATGGCCAGAAGATGGTGAGTGCACAAGGGGTAAATGACTTCAGGTGGGAAATGCAGGGCCATTCTTTTTGTTACTCACTAAGATTATTGTAGAATGAAGGTTATGATTTGATATTGGGGGGGATTGGCTTAAATCTTGCACTCTTATAGAGCTGGACTACACTCACATGACATTCACAGTCACCTTGGGAAGTAAGAGAGTCAAAATTCAGGTTGTTACCTCTACAGCAGAATGAAAGTTAATATCAGGACACTCACTATTTCAAATGATGCATGAGGAGAAATGTGCTCAGATTGAGGAAATTTATTGGATAACCATGGAAAAACAAGATCAGAAGCCAAATTCAGAATTGACAACCCTATTAACCAAGTATCAGGAAGTGTTTAAGGAACCCATGGGATTACCACTAGGCAGGGGGATTGAACATCAGATAATCCTTAAGCCAGGTAGCCTCCTAAAACATCAGTATCCTTATAGAACTACCCATCACCACAGGTAAGAGATTGAGAAACTGGTTAAGGAGATACTGGGTGCAGGAATTATGCAGGACAGCAAGAGTCCTTTTGCATCTCTTGTAATATGGGTGAAGAAGAAGGATGCTACTTGGAGGATGTGTGTTGATTACAGGTACTTGAATGGTCTCAAAGTGAAGCATAACTACCCTATCCCTGTAATTGATGAGTTATTAGATGAGTTGCATGGGACTAGATACTTCTCAAAGATTGACCCAAGGAGTGGATATTTTCAGATCTTAATGAAGCCAGAACATAGGTATCTTACTGCTTCCAGTACTCATAATGGCCATTATGAGTTCATGGTCATGTCCTTTGGACTATGTAATGCCCCTGCTACCTTTCAATCCCTCATGAATCAAGTGTTCAGGAAGCAACTTAGGAAGAGTGTGCTGGTGTTCTTTAATGATATATTGGTATACAACAAGAATTGGGAGGATCATTTGAGACATCTAGAGGAAGTACTACTGTTATTAAGGGACAACAAGCTTTATGCCAAGAACAGTAAATGCAGTTTTGGAAAGGAAGAAGTGGAATATTTGGGACATATCATATCCAAGGCTGGGGTTGAAACTGACCCTAAGAAAACTAGTAGCATGGTGTCTTGGCCAGTGCCAAAAACATTGAAACAGCTTAGAGGTTTTTGGGTTTGACAGGTTATTACAGGAAATTTGTTAAAGGGTATGGTGTCATATGCAGGCCTCTAACTAATCTGCTGAAAAAGGATAAGTTTGGATGGGGAGAAGAAGCTCAATTAGCTTTTGAGGCTCTTAAGAAGGCTATGGTTACTGCTCCAGTTTTAGCCTTACCTAATTTTTCCAAACAGTTTGTTCTAGACAGATGCAAGTGGCAAAGGGGTGGGATCAGTTTTGATGCAAGAAGGAAAGCCTATAGCTTTTATGAGCAAAATGATTTTCCCTAGGAACCAGTACTTATCAGTATATGAAAGGGAATTTTTGGCAGTGCTTATGGCTGTGCAAAGGTAGAGACATTACTTACATGGCCATAAATTCATAATCAAGACTGACCAACAGGCTCTTAGATACATGTTGGACCAAAAGGTAATCACTCCCATTCAACAGAAGTGGATAACCAAATTTCTTGGCTTAGACTATGAGATACTCTACAAGAAGGGAAAGGAGAATATAGTGGCTGATGCTCTGTCTAGGAGGGATTCAATTGAGGAGGCATGCTCAGCCATCACCACCATCACTCCTACCTGGATGAGACAGGTAGTTCAGAGCTACACCAATGATGACAATTTTCTGGACATCATAGCAGCCAAGTCCATTGACACTGCTGCTTTCCCTAAATACACCCTCATTGGTGATCTCATCAGGTACAAAGGCAGGGTATGTGTGGGAAAGGACTCAGATTTGAGGATGGTGATTCTAACAGCTATGCATAACTCAGCATATGGGGGACATTCAGGGGAAAAGGGCACTTATATGAGGGCAAAGAGAAATTTTTACTGGCCTAACATGAAGGCTGACATTATGCAATGGGTCAAGGGCTGTGAGGTGTGTCAGAGGAACAAGCCTGACCATGGAGTTTACCCAGGGCTGCTGCAGCCACTGCTTATTCCAGATCAAGCATGGAGCCATATTTCTATAGACTTCATTGAGGGGTTACCAAAATCTATGGGGAAGAATGTCATACTAGTGGTAGTTGACAGGTTAACAAAATATGCACAATTTTCTGCCTTATCACACCCCTACACTGCCCAAACCCTAGCTAATCATTTCTTGGACACTATTTACAAATTGCATGGATTGCCACTACACATCATTTCTGATAGAGATAAAATTTTCACTAGTGCTTTTTGGAAGGAACTGTTTAAATTAATGGGAGTGCAGCTAAACATGTCTACTGCTTACCATCCACAAACAGATGGTCAAACAGAGAGGATCAATCAGTGCTTGGAAGATTTTTTAAGGTGCATGGTGAACCACAACCAAAGGATGGAGTAAATGGCTCTCCCTGGCAGAGTTTTGGTATAACACCAATTACCATACTAGCCTAAAGACAACCCCTTTTGAGGCCCTGTATAGATATGCACCACCTATTTCAGCAATGGAACCCTACATGAGTGCTCAAAATGATGAAGTGAAACAGACCTTGCACCAGAGGGAACTAGCTAAGGGGATACTCAAGGAGAATCTATTACATGCACAACAAAGGGTTTGCACCAGAGGGAACTAGCTAAGGGGATACTCAAGGAGAATCTATTACATGCACAACAAAGGATGAGGATGTATGCAGACAAACACAGGCAAGAACGTAGTTTTGAGTTGGGTGACTAGGTTTCCTAAAATTGCAACCTTTTCGCCAAAACTCTATTTCAATCAGAAAAAAATTTGAAGCTATCCTCTAAGTACTATGGACCCTATACCATATTGGAGAAGGTGGGGAAAGTAGCTTACCGGTTAGATCTTCCTAAAGAATCGTGCATCCACCCTGTCTTCCACATGTCCCTACTCAAGAGGAAGGTGGGATCCGATGTGCAAATCACCACGGCCTTGCCTGTCACCAAGCCAGAAGGGGAGTTTCAGATTGCTCCCCTTGCAGTACTAGGAACCCGATTTGTTGACCGTGGAGGTGAATCGGTCTCGCGGATTTTGGTTCAATGGGTGAATTCAGAACCTAATGATGCTACTTGGGAAGATGAAAAACTTATCAAGAAAAAATTTCCAAAGTTTGATCCTTGGGGTCAAGGATCAAACGATGAGGGGAGTATCGTCATGGACCTGAGACTAATCGAATCTGAGAAGGAAGGGAGGATTGTCGCGAACCCTAATTTGGGAATAAAGAGGAGAAATGAGGAATTGGGGGAAAAGTCAACGTGTGCTGAGGATAATGAGGGGAATGGGTCGGGCGACAGTTTGATGGGAAATGGGCCGGTTCCGGGCAAGGAGGGTTTGTGCCAACTGTGTTGTGGAGTTGGGAATTAAGCTATTGGGCCAGGCAATACAAATGGGCTGAAGATTATTAAAGGCTTTATTTATATAAACCCGATTGAAGGGTGTTTTATGTAATTTGTTTTAGTGGTCCCAAAACCATATGTTAAAAGGAAATGATGGAACACTGCGTCAGAAATAAGCAGTTTACAACAATTTGCATGCTCTCTTAATTTCTCTCTCTATTCCTCTCTCTATCAACACTCTTCAGCTTCTTCGCCAAGTCTCTATACAATTCTCCAGTTTATATTACAAATGTAATTCCAAATAAATACAGAAAAAATTACAAAAAAACTACAAAATTGGTTAGACCCTAACAAATTGTAACCTCGTTCAAAAATTATTATAGTAAAAAACTCCTGCCTTGGCAGCGCCCCCAAACGTAGTCAGAATCTCTTTCTGGCGAACTGAATAAATAATTTCTTGTGTCGTTATTTATTACTTCTCTTTTTCATCGTAATTTTAACATAGAATAGTATATTAGTGTAAAAAAAAAAGATTCAAAATTAACCTGAACGAGAATTATCTAAATAACGTAAAAATGCGCCAAAACACATGGTGAATCTACTTAACATCATTTGCAATGATTAATAGCGACAACCCTTCTACCATTGCATGCACTCCCTAACAATCGATTGTTACTCTACATTGACTTCACGTTCAGATCCAAATTCAACTGCCTGGCTGTACTCTTCACACAAAAACAATAGCTTCACGAACAGTTGATTGCAAAAGAATAGTACATCAATAATGGAGCACCGTTAACGCAAAAATTAAACTTAAAATGATATCACAACCAACATATAATCGCTTTTGATTAACATAAACAATATCACGTTATATATATATATATATATATATATATATATATATACAGAACGACAGCCGATAAGAACCCATATCAAACCGACACCAACCCCACAAGAACCGGCCGAGGAACCTGCCGAACCATCGCCACCCCAATCACCAACTGCCGTTCACAGTCCGGCAACCCAAAATCCAAACCCCCAAACCTCCACGACCCGAAACCCAGCAACCCCACATGTAGAATCGCTGCCGCCAAGTCGCCCAGCCACGACAACCTCCAACCATGGCCGCGCCACCCATTCAATCCGCCACCACAGACACCAACCACTTCACGCCTGACTGACCCATCGCCACCCCAATCACCAACAGCCGTACACAATGCGGCAAACCCAAAAATCCAAACCCCAAACCGCCACGACCCGAACCCCAGCGGCCCAACATTTTGAAAACGCCGCTGCCATAAGCCCGAAGTCACATCCGCCGTCCAATTGCCGTCGCCGAGCGCTTTTCGCCGGCGACCGAAGGAGGAGTCCACCGCCGCTGCCAAAACGTCGCGGGTGTGCTTCATCTTGGCCATTTCCTCGCCTCCGCCGCTGCCAAACGCCGCTTCGGCCAATTTTGGATTTTTTTATGTCGATATCAGGCGGCGAATGGTGGAGGTCGATATCAGGGCGGCGGCGGCGCGGATGGAGGTCGATATCAGGCCGAGTTTCCCGACGAACCAAAACGGCGGCGAGAGCGAGATGTGTTCTTCACTGTCGGGAACTGCGACTCTTCGTGGAGGAGGGGAAAGTGAGGCGGTGGGCCGGATGGCGGACCGTCGTAGGGGCCGGAGGGATAATGTTGGGAAGGCAGCGCGCCGCCGGTGCCATGGGGGCGGTGGGTAGGGTTGGGAAGGAGGCGCTGTGAGGTGGATTTGGGGGGAATTGGAGAGGGGCTGGCCGATTTTTGTAGATTTGGGTTGATGGTTTGGGGAAAATACGGGAGGGGGGTGAATTTAACCTGATTAGGATTTTGTGAAATTACATAAAAGTCCTTCTCATTCTATATATATAATTTAATGAATTTAAAAAATAGAAAAAATCTGGTCCACACATATTATTAGATCAATGGTCAGGATTGGTCCCTAGGTTCGCATATATTGACGTGGGTTCTATTTGAACCTAATCCTCTATATATATATATATATATAATATATATATATATATATATATATATATATATATATATATATATATATAGAGGATTAGGTTCAAATAGAACCCACGTCAATATATGCGAACCTAGGGACCAATCCTGACCATTGATCTGATAATATTAATGGTTGAGAACATGACACGTCAGCAGGGTAATTATGGAAAATACTGAATTAATTTAATTAAAAGGATATTTTGGACATATATCAGCAATTCGAAAAGAGCACAGCATTGCTCTTTAGAAAGCACACGGGTAAAGAAAAGCACTGCGACTGTATACAAAAAAGTATCACAAATTTCGTTTTATAAATAAATGTAATTAAATTTAAAAACCTGAATATTAAAAGTATCGCATGTGATTAATTTTAGCACTACATTATTGTATAAAGAACACTGTTAAAATACGAGTAAGAATTTTGGGTTTTTACTATATTTTAGTTCTTTTATGCTTTTTTTAATATTATTACAGCGCTTTTTTACTACACTATCACTGCTTTTTTCAACTGGCGAGAATTCTATGGTTTAAGCCGTCCGAAATCCGGTGTTTTTTATATAGTTACAGTGCTTTTGAACTACACGACCACTGCTTATTTTTGTAGATTTGGGTTGATGGTTTGGGGAAAATACGGGAGGGTGGTGAATTTAACCTGATTAGGATTTTGTGAAATTACATAAAAGTCCTTCTCATTCTATATATATAATTTAATGAATTTAAAAAATAGAAAAAATCTGGTCCACACATATTATTAGATCAATGGTCAGGATTGGTCCCTAGGTTCGCATATATTGACGTGGGTTCTATTTGAACCTAATCCTCTATATATATATATATATATATGAGTGTGTGTGTGTGTGTGTGTGTGTGTGGCTTAGAAAAAAAAAAAGAGCATGGGTTGTCACCGACCGCAGTCGGGTGGCTACGCTCCTGCTTATACAATGACGTTTTCGTGTCGCTTATTGGCCTTGCTCGTCAAATATAAGTTTAGTCCTTGTGATTTTGTTACTAACTCGACTAAAAAGTAACTACAACCTCAAATTAAAATGTGTGACTCAATTATAAAAATCATGTATATTGTTCATATGTTCATCAATTGATACTGATTTATTTATGTTACGGTTTTAGGGATTTGTGAAAGTAATTTGAGGCACCAAAGCCTTCCTACGCACACTTGCAAATGTTATGCGAACCACTGCCCACATTGAGGTTTCGCGATACCGATAATTAGTTGAGTGAGTTGTTTTGTGTTATGGAAACACGTTTTTTTCAAAGCGATTTGCATGTAAAGAAGAGTTTGTTTTTACTATTGTTGCAAGTGGCCCAGCGCCAACAAACTAAGGAGTCAATACATGAATATGTTGCAATCTTTTTGTACAAATATTTGCATACACGACATATAAATAAACGCAACGAAACGATTCCGTTGTCCACATAGTGGTCAATGTGTTGTGTCATGGCGCGGCAATTTCTTAACCTAACGTGCGCACATTTGAATTTTTGCTTGTACTATACTTGCATCAATAAGACAATAATTTAGGATTGTGTTGGGGCAATAGATGGCACTATAATACCAGCTTGAGTTCCCTCAAACAAACATGACTCTTAACGTTGTCGAAGAGGTACACTTTCTCAAAATGTTATGACGGCGTATGATTTCAACATGAACTTCACGTTCGTAAGCGAATGATTCACGTGCCATAATGGAAACATTAACGTATAAACCACTCTAATCCAAAAAGAAAATACAAGGTAAAATTTTGCTATGAAATATTAAAAGAAAAAAAAGAAAAAGAAAAGAAAAAAGGTACAACAGGGCTCAAGTAGCGTGGACAATCACTATTTCGATAAATATTGACTAGAGTATACACAAGACTACGTCAATTAATGATATTCACAAAATTCAATAGCCTTTGGCCATAACAATATGGATAACTAACCCCCTTAATCAACATGCGGGCAAGAATACAGACTGATCTACACAAGTTGGAGCAAATAAGGGTCACCTCAAAACGAGCAGGGAAATAATGTTGTGGGTAATGGCGCCAAAAAGAAGAGACGAGACACACTGTACACCTACTTCTATCGTCTGTCTCTATCTTCGTAGAGCCCCCTGAGGGCATTTCTAATATACAATATACTCAACAAAAAATATTATGTGCCCAGCGTCTCTTCATGATTTGCCGAGAACTCTGCATCTCTGACCAACACATCATTCTCCTATCCCCCTACACCACGAGCTTCTTATCTGAACAAAACGCAGTCAAAGTTATAGAGAATGCAAATTCAGTTAAGATACTAACGGACAAGCAAAAAGAATCGTGCACAATAGGAGAAAAGATGAAACAGAAAGATTGCTAAACATGAAAGTTGAAAATGCACTCAGTTTTCATATTTTTGGTTTGTTATGTTCTTGTAGATTGATTTGAGTTTCCATGAGAACTAAATGAAGGAAATTTCCTCATTGGTGTAATTACCTAAAAAAAAAGGAGAGATCAGTCTTATTAAAAAAAAGATTCAATTATCTTTAATAATACCCTTGTGGTTTGACCTCATTAAAAAAATAGTCAACTTTCAAAGTTGCCAAAAGTACCCCTGATGTTCGATTCAGTGTTAAAATTAAGGGGCATAACTTTGTACCTTTGAAATGATTTATTTTTTTAGGGTAAATGTATGACCATGTTAAATCTTAGGGATGTTTTTGTAATTTTGATAGTTTGTAATTAACCCTAAACTTAATAACGCTAATGTTCACACGCGAATATAATGAAGACAAACACGAACGAACCTGTACACTGCTATCTCGAGAGCTTGTTGACCCGATATGGGGCGTGACAAAATCTTCGTAACAACAATCTGTTGGTGGCTGTGCTTCATTCCAATCTAGGTTCATACAAATCGTCATTCCCTGCTTGGAGAATCTGTGGCTGCTGCTGAGAATGTAATGTTGGAGCCGTTTGCTGAGGTTTGGGCACCAGTTGTGTACTAACATCTTGCCTAGTAGAGGGTACGCTAACTTGAACTGCATTTGTTAGATCGTTACTCACCTGAGGCAATGCTGTCACCGTATCCATATCAGCTGAGCTGTTTGTTGGATGTTGACCTGTATCGGCATCTCTAACTGGTGGTTTATTTGATGGGTCAGAATTAATCTGAACCGTCTGATTTTGATTCGCTAGCTTTTGCTGAGACGGTGTCTGTTGGTGACAGCTATTATTACTATCAGAATGGGACGTCGTTTTTAGATTTTTCGATGACGAAGGCTGATTAGTCGATTGTGAAGCCACATATTGCCCAGGATTTTTCGAAACCCCATTTGTTGAGACGTTCGTCATGTTCCCTCGACCAACTCCCTTTGCAGCTTTAGATTGCTGCCTCTGCTGAGGATGTTGCCTATTGAGCTGATTTTGTTGCTTTTGTCGTTGCTTGCCCGTCTGATTGGTCAACGCACTAGCTGGCGCATTTCGTGCGATTATTCCTCCCTGAGTTGGTTGAGAGCTCGTTTGGGGTTGAACTTGGGAATTATTTTGCATAGGAAGTTGTTGTTGTAGAAGGCGATGTTGTAACTGTCTCTCTTTGGCTAAGCGGATATTGAAGGCTTGCTGCTGTGGGTTGGGGGCGTGATTTGAGGGGCCTTGAAAATGTGAATGACGAGGACTGAGGACCTGAGGCGGTTGTGGAGATATTGGATGGGGTAGCTGATGATGGACCGGGTATGATGACGACACTGGTGGAGTTTGATTAGAGAAAGGGGAATTTAGGCCGCTAAAATGGGGTGATCCTTGGCTGTTTCCAGGTATCTGAAGGTCAGGAGGCATCAACGTTTGCCTCTGCGTATCCTGATTCAGTCCAGGCTGCAGGAAAATGGTGGTTGTATATGTCAATAAAGGTAGATGCAAATGCAAAAGAAAATTTTAGGGATAACTATAAAAACCACCCCTCAGATATTGTGTATTTACCAGAAAAAAAGAAAGCATAATAATAATAATAACAATAACAAAAATAATAATAATAATAATAATAATAATAATAATAAATAAATGAATAAATTAAATGAAAGGGATCAACACAAAAATAGCCCCTTTACTCTTGAGGTTTGATTCCGTCTTGCGTTGTGCCCCAACTTTTTTTTTTTGCTGGCCTTATGTTGGCCTACAAATAAACACGCACACAAGAGGATTTGATCTTCTGACCTCAACCCAAAGAGAGGAGAGGTTGATACCACTTGAGCTAAGCTCTTGTGATCCGTTGTGCCCCAACTGTTAGTTGACATGTCGGAATTTGCTAGTGTCGTCAATATTTTACAATTACACCCATCAGCTTTTCTAAATATGACAAAAAGGCCCAAATTTTCGACTATCTAAGAAGGATGTAACTGTAGAATGTAAGATGAAAAGATTGGGTTATTTGTAATGTTTAGTAAAGTTGAGGAATGCAACTGTAAAATGTTTGATGACGTCAGTAATTTCCATTAGCTCCACTAACGGAAAACGCAAAATGTAGGGCGAGCGTGAACTGGGTTTTTGTAATTTTCAAAGCTAGTTGGTTTTTTTGTAATTAGGCCAAAACTCAAGGGCAGCTTTTGTAATAAACCCTAATAAAAAATAAAAACCTAGATCTCCGTTATTACTACAAAAAAAAAAAACACTCCTTCCGGTTGTGTTTATTTAACAAACTAAACATATACAACAGGGGTGTTTGTAATTTTGAAAGATAACAGAGTTTTTTTTAACTAACCTAAACCTAATGGGTTGTTATTGTAATTATCCTATTATAAAACTTAGCAGTAGGTCCCAAAAACACTAGCTCAGAACATAAAAAGGCTTGATCTATGACTCAACAGTGATTCTTATTCCCATCCCAGTTGCAAGTTCAAACGTCCAGAAAATTGAGCGATACCAAAATAATAATAATAATAATAATAAGATTAACAAAGGAATAAATAAAAATTCCTAAATGGCTCACTTACCCGCATCATGTGCAAGTTGTCACGAGGTTTCATCATCGAGCTTCCCTGACCAGCAGCACCTACTCCAGCGTGCATATTTGCTGAAGACATAACAGGAGCAACAATACCGCCCGGATTTACCAAAGGTGATGTCGGGAACCCAGGTCTTGGCATTGGCAAGCTTCTGTTAGCACCGCCCATCATACCCATGCCATTGCCTCCCGGAGTCATTCGAACACCACGATCAGTAGAAGCAGAGATATTGGGTTGTGGTATGTTTCTACCAGGTATCATTTGATTATTATACTGCTGTAACCTCTGCTCATCAGCTGGTAATGATCCAGGTCTGGGACCCACATACCTACCATCCCGGTTGGAAAACAAGTAAAAATAAATGATCCCTATTAGAAAAGAGGGAACATAAAATATTTTTCGTTCGGCTGGAGAATTTTTTCTACCCCATGATCCAAAGATTTATGAAAATTACCAGAATTCAGAAAATAACCTAATTCACTCATTTTCACTTTTTTGCCCCACCAATCACTTCAACTCATTTCCAAAAAAATAAAAACTCATTAATACTCACATAATAATTCGAACCACCAATCATTATATTACTATATCTATAACAAATCAACCTTTATCGTTACATTTTCATCTCACATCCAATCACACCCTCAAGCTTAATTATTCTTCTTTCAAAATGAAAAATCATTATTCTCTAGTAGAAAGAGAATTTTCAAAACGAAAGCCTGTCCAATCACAACCTTAGTCCCTAACAGCTCATTACCTGGGAGATGGATTGAGAGTGCCAGGTGAAGATGGAAAATTATTGCCAATCATCATATTTGAGGATCCTTGCAATTGAGAACCGACACCAGATGCGGGAAGCATTGAATTCGCAGTTCCCTGATTTGATATGGGCAATCCATTAGGAGGTGGCACTTGATACCCAAGAGAAAGTATATCAGGACCAGAAACGTCACAGAGATCCAAAGGCCTGGAGATACAGAAAAGGAGAAGGAAAAAGAGAAAGCTATAAGTCACTTACTGTTTTGGATGCACACTTTGCATAAATTCAACCATAAAAATACTACTATGAAAAGCACATGACCAAATCAATTGCATATCTTACGTTAAAATGTGCCCGCCATTCAGATTATTTGGACAAACTTGGGAAAGAGCTACTGTATGAGAGCTGTGAGGTTGCTGGAGTTGTTTGGGATCCTGATTACTCATCAAAAAAATCGAGTTAATAAACCAAATATATTCTAGACAGAAAAAGGAAACATAAATAATTAAAAAAGAAAAGAAGATTTCACACCTTATAAACAATGTGTGACCCAATTTACAATCGGAAACCCCAATAGATGGCCATAAAAAAAAAAATAAAAAAAAAAAAAAAAAAAAAAAAAAGGTGCAAATATCTTCATTGATGTTAAAGTTTACCTAAATCTAAAAAACTAGCTCACAGTTCAACATTGAAACATAACCTCAATCACAGACCCAGCTCCCAGGGAAGACAGCTGTTCACATGAAAGAATATGTAGATATTCCAAATGATACATATGAACGAAACATGATGACCCAAACTTGATCCATTAAGAAGTAATGTTCAAAACGGCGAATGATAGGAGGAATGTAAGACTAAATAAAAGAACAAGTATATCTACAAAACAGTATAGCATGTATAGATTACATGTTTTTCAGAAAATTAAAAGCTCAGACAAGATCAGATCGCCCGACATCAACATACCTCAACTTATAGTATGAAGAGGAACTCGCAAAATAGAATAGGTGTAGGCACACAACAATGAGAAATGCTCAAGCCATATTCAGACAAGGGTATATGAGTCAATATTACGTCCCACTCAATATAATTACCTGAGTTCTACGATAATGGGGTTTCTGTCCAATCATCATTATCTTCTCAAAATGGGATTTAAGGGTATCTTCTTCCATTGGCCCCTGTAGGCGTTGAAACAACTGTCTGGCACTTCCCTGTATGACATGCAGAGGCAACATCCATAGAAAAACATTACTATCACTCATAAGAAAATAGGGAATTTCTTAACACTGGTAGCATAATTCAGAAATGAATTTGACAGTAAAAATCAAAATTAGATCATCAAGGAATGACAAAACTTAGATGGCATTTTACCTTGGGAATGCCAGGTAACGTAGAGGGATAAGGCTGTGAAGACCCAGAATCTTCAGCACTTTCAGCCCCGTCACCAGAAGTCCCATCCATCAAAAAGTTATGGCGCTCCTTGCATTCTTTAGCTTTCCGAAATATGCACTGATTACAAACAAAATATCATATGATTAAATGGATATTATAATAACAACAATTAGAAAGTGAGAAAAATGTACATGAGATTTTTCTAATAATCTAACCTTGAAATGCAAAGTACTGTTAATAGCATCACCTACAAGCTCCCAGTTGGGACCAAGGTCGTGTACCAGGACAACAAGTGCCTAAAAAAATTAAAGAACAATTTAATTGTATGAGGAAATAACCATATTACATATTTCGGAAGTAAAATTTATTTGTATGTTATTGTGCACTACAAATAAATCAACCTGATCCTCGAAGAGTGACCATGGACTTCCTGAACCTGGCTGGCCAGCAGGCATCTGAAAAAAATCAACTTAACTTCAGCCCGTACCACATCCACATCATGAAATATTAACAAGTGAAGTTTCAAAATAAGAAGGTAATGATAATCTGTATAAAAATACCTTAAGTCCTTTAGCTTTCCTACCCCGATCCCGACCTCCAAGCATTTTGAAAAATTTGTTTGGATTAGACATGTTACTCATTTGGGAGGCAACTGGAGAAGGCACAGATCCACCGCTTGGCAAAATATTGTCAAAAGAATTATCATGTGATTGTCGCATAAGCTTGGGCTTCTTCATCATGGGTTGAACCAATAAACCTTCATAAGAGATAATAAGTAAATGCATAAGGTGCTCTAAAGAATTTATTCAACACTCGGCATCACCACTGGCTTGAAATAGAAAGTCTTACCACTGTTTCCATTAGACTCAAGTTGATAACTCTCTGATCTCTTTTTCATAGGATCCCTCTGAAACTGCGAATTAGAGCACATGGTCAAATTAGATCGTAAAAACTGTAGTACTCCTATGCATTTTGTTCAATTTAGAAATGTACAATACATTGTGATGAACATAATGGTGATACTTCCAGAATCACTAAATTGAAGTTTTCAAAGGTTTACAATGATTTGAAAAATATTTTGAATAAGAAACAGCTGCAAAAGAACCCTCATGGTAAAGCTTATGTGAATCACAGTCCATTCCAAATCATATAAGAGCTACACTCGAATGATATGAAATTATTCACCTGCTCATTTTGAAAACTCGAATCAACCTGCCATCTTTGCTCATGTGAACCACTCTGCCGAAAAAATACCAAAGATTTAACACATATTGACTACAATGACAATAAACTTGATAGTGCATGCTATAGTATACCAGATGCTTGGCTTTCTTCTTCTTCTTAGGTTTTGTAGATACTTCTAAAGAATCGTATCGTAATTGGTTTTCAAACTCCCCAGCTGACTCAACTTCCAAACTATTTTGAAAAGGCAGTCCACGATCATCCTGGAATGAATTGGTATCACAACTTGAAGCATCTGTTTTGTTTGGCACCTGAATGCATCCAGATGCTCCTGCACTAAAAGGGCTAATAACTCTCCTGGAAGCAGTTCGCACACGTTTTGTAGGAATTGAAACATTGAGAGAGCTGCCTGGCCGTTTCACGGGTAAAGCAGAATGTTGAGTCACTAGTTTAATTTCAGCGCACTGGATAGGCAACAAATCAGAGCCTAATTCATTCGTCCTCGGACCATCTGCATGTGTCAAGTGTTTCCGCTTCTTCTGTCCGTATATTGAAGATTTGCTGCTCTCAAAGGCCACTGGCGTATTATATGTGCTTGTTTCCCCCTCATCCTCATGATATGGATTATCCTGATATTCAAACTCTGCAGCAGAAAGCAATCTTGTCAAAAAAACCACATATCTGAAAGCAAAAGAAAGGTCAGCAGAACTAATAATCAGATTACCTGCTGCAGCATCACACGCAGATGTCTCCACTTCCTCTTGCACAGTGCTTCCAATTTTCTGAGTAATAATTTTAATAAAAATTCAAGAAGGAAGGTCAAACACAAATAAAAAAACTAAGACTAGACATAATATTCACAACTCTAATTGCATCACGCAAACAGTTGCAATTTTTAAGAGTATCAAGAAAGCCTCCCACTTCAAATCTTCAAAAAATATACAATTCCCGTATTTTTAACAGTTCTTAACATCCTTTTAAAATGTATTATCTCCTGTTCATTTGAAAATGACAAAAACCCACACAAGAGAGGTGTCATTCAGACCAAAATTCTGGCGTGTGATGAGGATGTAGACCAAAATTCTCTGTGTGTGGTCTAGCTGTGATACTATATTTAGTGACAATTACAGTGATGTCAAGCCTGCCGCTTGACATTTATCATCATCCTATAATAACTAATCAAATCTAAAGTGAAGCAATAAAGAAATAAATATATATATCCATAATAATACTACAAATCACCTACCAACCCCTCTCAGCCGTGAATATGCCATTAATATGGTTGATATTTTCTGAATTAATACAAAACTCTCGAGACAACAATTCTCTAGAAAGAAATAGGTCAAGACTTTTATATTGTGTGCAAACATATATTGAAATGGTTTTCTTAATTCTTAATGAGCATTAACTTAACATTATCTTTTAGAAGCCCCACTACAACACATTGTCTCATTCAAAAAAATGTGTCTGGCCAATTATGATAAAAAGAAACAGAAAAACAATCAAACGAGAGGAAAGCAGTTAAAAATAAGTTATATGCACACAGATTAACTGAGATATTTACCTCACAATGGGTCACATGAGATTCAACTAACATTCTGTAGGTCTCCCCAGCTCCACTGGGGACCGCATAGAAGAGGTTCTCCTAATGACAATAGCGCAACATACAGATAAGTAAACCATGGAAGTTCTAAGCAACACGAAAACACTTATCACACATCCACGTATTTGTATAAATGAGATTGGGGCATAATTTGATTAATTATATTGTATAATGGTGTGGGTATGGGTGTTGGTGTGAGGGGATGAGGGAGACTGCTGTAACACAAATATATTAAGATATCCAGGGATGATCCATACTTCCGTCAAATTATCCTCCCATGACATGTCCGGAACTCCCAAGTCCGATGTTCTGTCAGGTGTCAACGGCACCTCGGCTTGGTTAAGAAAATTACTGGGTTTAATACATTTCAACAGTCTGACTGCATAAGCCCGAACAGAAAGTGCTCCATTCTTTTGGCGTTGTTGCTCCAGTTCCTTGCTAGTCACCTGAAAAACCAAATTGGCAAATACTCAGTCAAAAGCTGAACTTTATTATATATCCTTGTTGCGGTAGTCTTTGCGTAAATTGGATCCAACACCAACATGTTTATGGATGACTGGTAAAGTAAAACAATAAAAAAGCCAAAAGAGTAATACAACTAACTGCCAACTAAATTATATTAACATTAACTTCTACTTCCTTTCAACCAAACCAAAAGAGACAGATCAATGATGGTTTCCACCACTTGTCCAAAGTCAACCCAGCAAAAATATGAGATCATCCCTCACTTGAAATTCCCAAACAAAAATGATGGACATAGAATTAACCCATTATAAATTATATCAATAAATTACAATACAAAATGGTGCTTTCAAGAATACCATCAGAGGTCAGTCTCTCACAGAAGTGTTTTGCCAATTACAGCACAAAAGGCTGATGCAGACAATCCAATACAATTAGCAAGAAAACCAGAGCACTAAAAAAATAATATGAAACATCCCTGTTATTTCACAGAAAGCTGTAGTAACACAGCAATAATCTCCAAAGAAAATATAGACAAATATAAGAATAGCTAAGAAATTTGACATTGGTTCATCAATATTGGATTATCGTATAAGAATTTCATCACCAATGTTAGTTTGTTGCAGCGTAGTTCACAATAAATTGGGTTTTACAAATATTCTTAGATGCACTGCTCCTGTTAACGATGCAAATGTTAATCATTTTCTTCCTCAGACCTACCCAATTAAGACTCCATATATTTACCATAGTAATGATATGATAACATTATCTCAGCAATAAAGTAAACAAATTAAATAATAATAATAATAACAACTTTTTCAACTCTCGTCTAAAACTCCAAGCGAGACAAATAGATACATGAAATGGTATGGCAAGTGCACATAATACCACTAATACACTGTTCCAAGCTGCAAGTCAATGCCAAAAAAGAAGATACAAGTTGAAGACGACCAACGTCGTAACAGGACCAGAGGAAACAAAACATTTAACAGACACAGTCCTTACCAGACTTTGTACTGATTGCCAAAACTCCATAACAGCCTTGGCCAAGGTATGTGCAACTCTCTTAGCATCCATGTCAGAATTGTTTCCTTGTTTTCTCAACCGATAAGTAACGGCAACTCTATAAGATACTTGAGATGCAGCAGCTATTTTCCAAATACGCTCCTACACGAGAAAATGCAAAACAGGAAGGCTCTCAAGAATGAAACTTAATTTTTTATTTTTTACAAAGTGGATAATTAATATCTATTCAGGATAGAATTGTGCCGCAAAATACTACAAAAGAATATGTAAGGTTCTGCAAAGAAAAGAAACGACTCGAAATCTATGAAGTCGAACCTGTGCAAAATCATTTGCCAACCATGCCATTTCTTCAAGAACATGATCCCAATGAGATTTCTGGCGAACCTCTGCTGGACAAGTCACAATAGACAACTCCGCAATCCTCTTTCGCTTTGCCTATTGAATAATTATATGAGATCTTTTGGCCCCACACATTACATAAAAATAATCTTCAAGCACCACAAAAGACACAAAATAAATGCAAATGCACAATTATAACCTCAATGATTTTTGCTTCTTTTAAGATTGAATCTTCATCAATTTTGATTTCCCATTTTGCCTCGGATCCAGAAGAAGTTTGTGCAGCTGCGTGAACAGTAGAAACCTTAGTCAACAACACAGCGTCAGGAAGATCTGCATTTGAGACGTCAACAGAATCCAAGATTGTTTCATTTGGCCTAACATCATAGGAAGTTTCATTCTGCAGTCCAAGATTGTCAACGGAAGGATCATCAAGTTTGCTCCCAGAGTCTAATTGAGTGCACCCATAAGCTTCCGTTCCCTCGACGATAACTTGATCTTTCACCTTGTTTTCCAAACCAGTTTCGCTTTTATTCAAATTTTCCTCCAGGTGATGTGAAAAGCCATTATCTTGCTGGCTTTGACAAGCAGGAGCACTTTCCGTAACACATTTATCACATTCTATAACTGGGTCCACAAGAGTGGTATTGTCAATGTCCTTGGTATCTTTCTTTTCTGTAACACATTTATCACTTTCTATAACTGGGTTCCCATCATGAGAAGTTTGATTTTGAAGGTTCCCATTAGGATCAGCATTTATCACTCTAGTACACATTTCACTATCATTATTTCCATCAACGCTTAAGATGGTCGGTGTGCAAGACGACTCAGAATCCAAAAGTTTTATGTGATTATGTGCGTCATTTTTCACGTCATCGCCCTTTAGTCCGATGAAACCATTCATCTGGCATGAACTAGATTGGTTCTCAGCTTTTGTGGGGGTCCCACTTGGCTGACACTCGGTACCTGAAGTAGTTATCTCACCCATCGCCTGGATTTCTTCAGTCCCATTAGAATCAATCTGATTAGGTGTACTTGCTGAAGGTGATTTCTGGTCAATTTGCTCCTCCGGAGGGTTTTTAGAAGCAATAGTATTTGATACAGCATCAACTGAGGCACCTTTAGTGAGTTCCTTGGTTGATTCGACAGATTTTATATTATTACCCAACCCAATATCATCCACCTGATCATTGGCGTTTGCAGTCTTAGGAAGGGTATCATCTATTATACTTGTAGGGTTAGATTTTTGATTCAACGATGATATATTTTGATTTTCTGCATCAGATACCAATCCTTTTACATCCCTGGGGCCATAGCGGGAAGCTAAAGAAGAGCCATGACCACCACGAGTTGGATTTACGTCAGTTGAACTTGACCTAGCACCATCACGATTGGGTTTGGACCTGTACCGTCTCTTGTAAGCTTTTCTAGGGATATTAATAGTAGCTGAATCCCCAAGTTCCCTGGGTTTATGACTCGTGTCCACCTGAAATGACTGTTTAGATGGTGCAACATCACTCCTGCTGGGACGCGACAAACTCCTACCACCTTCAGAAAATCCATGATCAGCATCAAATAACATGAGATTATCAGCACTGTTTGGCTCGCGAGTTGTCCCGGGTCTACCGCTACTTTCGACAGAGTCTCCATGAGTTGACGCAGTAAATGCAAAACTACCTTTTGCTTCACTATAACAGTATAACAGAAATTTAAGCGGGGAAAAAGAAAAGCAGAGAGAAAATAAAATAAATAAATAAAAACAGAGGGAGCCAACTAAACTTAGATAAAATGAAATACTTAGAAAATACCTGGTTACAAACTGATCAGGATGTTGATCAGTTATTGAAGTTGACTGAACACTAACTAACGCACCATTCCAAAGCTTAAAATCTAAGGGGTCTCCACCCTGCAAACAAAAAATAAATGAAGAACTCCAAAACGCTCTAGATATGTTCAGAAAAAGCAATCAAGTCGAGCTACATACTTTCTCCAGGAATTCCAACTCTTTTCTACGTTGATCCCGAACTCCATATTCCTGCCTGTTATCAAAAAAAACATTAAACTTGACAACAAGAATGTCTGGTTGACCCGATAAAAAGTTAAGCAGCAGTGCATCATTACCAGAGCTCTGCTTGAGCCTTATCAATTGCTGCTTTCCGCGGAGAAGTTTTGTTAGCAATACCAACTCCGCCTTCAACAACTCCTCCCATAGAATCAACTTCGGCATTGACTACAAGGACAAATGTCGAACTACATCCATGCATTCCAAACTTCAACAGATACATATAACTTCTGTCATTGACTTTGTAAGCAAACTCCTACAAAGTAAAAGCAAAACATCACATTACAAGAAAAGAACTAGAATACTTGGAGAAGAAATAACTACTTGAGTGATAATCCACATAGACAGAAAATATCAGAAGTGAAACTTAAAAAAAAAAATTTATTCTCGTTTCTTTTGTTGGGGGAGGGATCTTACTCTACAAAATACAAAGTAGAAGCTGTCTCAGCTCAATGACAGCAGAGAAAGTAAGGTTTACAACTTTTATATAAGCTACCAACATCTCACAGTTTGATCAAGGGAGTCTAAGAACCCAAAACTTAATAACACAGTTAACTAGATTAAACAATACTAACTGTATTTCTGATCGCAGTGTGTGTGTGTGTCCCTCCATCTTTTATTTTTCTCTTTCCATATTTGCTGGTTTATGAAATCAAATTTAGGAAAAGTGGATGCCTTGACCTCTATCAAGAAAGCAACTTCACAGAAATGGAGGATGTGCAGAACAATCTTAGTGAAAAAGAGGAGAAGAGAAAAAGAAAAGGAAAAAGAAAAAAAAAAGTAAGATTATTGAAGGTGGGAAAAGGAACAGCAACAAACTGTGTAATCATCAGAACATGTATGGATAGCAGAGGTTAGTAGTACACTGGTATTATTATATTGTATTTCATTGATAAAATGATTGATGTAATAATTAGTTTGTATTGTTAAATTGTATTTGATCGGTAGTATTATTGATATATAGGGATATGGGAGAGAAAATATTAATTTTGTTTGTATAAGAAAACAAATTACTGTTTGTGTGAGAATTTGTCCATATAGGTATGGTTAGAAACTGAACTTTTAAGTAACAGAACAAATGTGGATACATACCCTTAACAACCCTATAGGTTCTAAGTCTAAGATACTCAACACCCAAGTCAGTGTCGATTTAAATCTATGTGTGTGTGTGTAAAAATAATAAACATGCTTCATGATATCCTAGACTGCAATTGCACACATAAAGGTACATAAAGTATGTGAGCATCTCTTCCGACTCTTGTATAATGTCGAACTGAAAACTCTCATGTAATCATACAACACGATCCATGATATCCTAAATTGCATGTACATGCATGAAAATGTACACAAACTATGCATATGTGTGTACAGTATATCCTCATATTTAGAAGATCGGCAAAAACGATAAAAACAATTCAATAAATCTAAAGCACGTGTATCTGCATTGATCTAGGTGATATTATGGTATCATACACATCATTAAATACCATCCGACACGTCACTGATTTTAATGAATTCAGCTAAATCAAGTCAAACTTTGTTGACTTATTCAACAGATTGACTCAGGGAGATAAGAGTTCGGGACGTATCCGGAAATATCCACTTACCAAATGTGCAACCTCAAAAGCCTCTCAAGTTAAAATTCTCACAGTTGATCAACTAAGAGCCTAAGAAAGTAACAAGGCATACATGGGAAGCATAATTCAACTCATTCAAAGCATGCAAAGGTAAAATGAAGCTCACATGTGCTGCCAACCCGACGACAGAAACCCCAACTGTATTTCGACCACAATGCATGAATAGAAACACGTAATCAACATTTCCATATGCATTTCCCCAAAATTAAACCAGCAATTTAACCAAAAAAACGCGCGGAAATAATTTAGGGTTAAGGCGAACTTGAGCAGAGCTACAAATTCTAGGGTTTCCAGAGCTTGGAGAGCGAAGATATTACCTGAATTGCGTCAACCACGAATGAACTGCAATCTAGGGCTTAGAAAACGGGAGACATCTCAGAATTTAGGGCTCAGCTCCTAGGGTTTTGCTTTTGATGCACAAGGTACCTCAACTCAAAGCAAAGGGACTACTTTTCTGCCCTAGGGTACGTACAATTATCACAGCATTACACTATGTGAGGATATAGAGATAAATAGATATGTATTTAACGTGTATGTATATGCCAGTGGGTGTTCTGCGTGTAATTTTGATGTAAAATGGAGTTTCAGGTTCGTTCGTCTTCTTTGCTCCTTCACTTTCTCTCTCTAAAAAGATTGGCAATTTATTATTTATTTATTTATTATTAGTTTATTATTTTATTATTTTATTTTATTTATTGTTTGTTTGTTTGTTTCTCTTTGAAAAATTTAAGAATGAAAAATCATTTCGAGCGCTCTCTCCCGGTCTGAGGAAAAACTGGGCTAGACGATGACTCCGCAAACGGGCCTTTTTTTCTAATATTGGGTCACGACTCTTGAGTTCATTTTGGGCCTAAGTTTTGTCTTTATTTATATTTAATGGGATTGAACAAATAATCTTTAAGGCAAACACTCGTGGTAGGCCAGATTAACGGGTTATGACCCGTTAGATCATTTGAAATGATACTGTGATGTATTGGTTTTTGTACTGTGATATATTAGTTTTTGTACTGTAAAGTATTAGTTTTTCATAAATCCCTGACCCGTGTTATGATGTATTGGGTTTTTGTATTGTAATGTTTTGTACTATGATGTATTAGTTTTTTATTATAATATATTGGTTTTTACACTATAATTTATTGATATGAAGTTTTGACCTAACGGATGATCTGTTAGTTCGGTCTAACAAAAGTGTTGCCCAATCTTTAAATTGAATAATTCCCAAGAATACCATACCGGGGGGGAGGGACAGTCATATAGCATAGTAATAAAATCTCTTAAAATCCTTCGAATTTTTGTATTCTTATAAAGTAAAAATTCATACCATATAATCTAAAGATGAAGACTATATTGACAACCTGCCCCAAAAATGTGAAGAGACACACAGTCAATTAAATCTGCCAAAAAGAGAAGATGGAGCAATCCGCATAGTGATAGAGCATGATTCACGCAATAAATTGCATTGGACACGCTAAAGCCAATCTTCGATACATCTTTCAATGAGTTTTTCATCTGCAACACAATCCCATGCATTTGTATTCCCACGAGTATTACATAATTCATATTTGATTCTTCTGATTTGTGTGGGTTTTAAAATGGAAATCGATAGTACACTACAAAAGAACACGAAATTGCAGACGGAGATTACCGATGGAAAGCAACCCGTCGGTATATGCTCGCCCTTACCGATGGAATCACCAACGACACACTTTACCGACGACCTACCGACGGACGGCATCCCTCAGTTGAACGGTCCGTTGGTAAGTTTTTGGGAAGTTGACGAAAAATTACCCCGACCAATAGGTTGACGGAATAAGTCCGTCGGCAATATTTAATAATAAAAATCATTTTTTTTTTGCCGACAGAAAGGTCGTCGGCGGTAATATTAAAAAAATTTAATAATCCGGCTTTTCATTTTGCCGACAGATAGATAGCCGTCGGCAATGCCGAATTTAATATACCGACGGATAGTGTGCGTCGGTAACGCCGGATTTAATATATTGGCGGATTTACCGACAAAAATAGGTCTGTCGGTAAACTCCATAAAACAGCAGCTCCGCAAGCAGACTGTTCATTCGCGTTTTTTCAACCAAAGAGAGAGAGAGAGAGAGCAATCGGAATTTATAACCGCCGCACACGCTGGAATTCACCGATGCACGGAGCACACACCGAAGTTCGCCGCCGGAGCACTTATACCATCACCTATTAAGGTATGCTACCCTTTGAATTCAAATTTTTTTTTTTTTAAATTTAGGGTTTTAATTTGATCTGAATTTAGGAATTAGATATTGATAAATTTAATTGGATTTGAATTTAGGAATTTAGTCGTCATTTATGCAATTGTGAATTATTTTGGGTTTAGAGTTCATTTATGCAATTAGGATTTATTTTAGGGTTTAATTTATAATTATTTAAATTGAATTCGATTATATATTTGTATAAAATTAGGGCTAATTAGGTTGTTAGTATTCATTTATGCAATTGGGGTTTGTTTTGGACTTTAATTTATAATTATTTATAAATTAGGTTCGATTATATAAATTTGAATTAAATTTTAGTACTAGGTAAGGTTTAATTTCTAATTAGGGCTAAATAGTGCAAAATTACAATTATCTTTTAGAGTGTATGTGATGGTGGTTTTTAAATGTCGGGATGATCGATTTTGTTTAATGTATGTTATTGTTTGTTGTTATATATACATTATGACTTGATTGTCATTGATTGATGTTGTGATTGGTTGGGTAGACGTCGGTGATGATGCGGTGTACGGCGCCTCCCGGGAGGTTTCGTCCCTCCAATAACGGTTTTCAAAATTATTTTAAAAAATGATGGTGGTTTTAAAAACTTTTAAGTTGTTGGGGATGGTGGTTTTGAAATGATGTGGTGATCGGTATGATGTTGTGTTTAAGACATGTTATGGTTCGTTGATATTGTTGCATGTGACTGATTGGTTGATATTGTTATTTTTAAATTTGTTAGTAAGAACAATAATTATTTTCGACTCGTTTAATTCGATTTAGTATCAAATAGAAAGTTTGATACTAAAGTTTGAATTGTTCCCTTCTAGAATTACGTAGCTTAGACCCGTTTGGGATTTAGTATCAAATTGAGAGTTTGATACTAATTTTTGAATTGTCCCATTTTTGGACAGTTCGAGATGTGGGTGTACTATGGTTATATCTTATGTGTATGTGTTATGTTGACTTTGAGATTTTGATTTTATGCATCTTTCTTTTGTTCTCAGGTGCACTGAAATATATGTGTACTTAGAGAACTTAGGGGAGATGCTGCCGAAATTCTGAAACCAACAAAAATGCATATTTTAAAATAATACATACTACTAGCATTCTTGAATGGGACAGAAGCCTTACCAATAATTCAAATTACTCTTCTTCCTCATTATGCTGCCTAAATTTCACCACCCACATTCTTTTCCTCTCATGAAAAAACGATCGATCATTCTAGCTAGTATCATAAATAATTAACACCCTAAATTATAGTATGGATAGTACTGATCGTAGTTGGATGTACAATCGGTGAGGGGATGATGAATTTCTTTTCGGATACATTCGTAAAGGGGGTGGAAAGTTTCGTCGAATTTGCACTCACGCATGATTCTACCGAGAGGGACGGTGATAAGGTGAAATGTCCTTGCAAAAAATTAAGTGTAGGAATCTTAGTTACCGTGAGATCGATGACATCAAATATCACCTCTGCACCAAAGGGTTCGTCCCCCATTATCATATTTGGACACATCACAGGGAAATAGTAGATTTCGTGCATATGGATCAGAACGATCTACATCGAACAATGGGGTCTGTATAAAAGGATCAACTTATGGAGAAGATGAATATGACTCCGGTCATTTGCTAGACATTGTCAAACTTGAATATCCAAGGTCTGTAAGCACACTCTTGTTCAAATGCGAGTGGTTTGATCTGACTCCAACAGGCACGAGAGTGCACTCTCAATATAAGCTTCTTGACGTTAATCATAAACGTAGATTCAATCGTTATGAGCCATTCGTACTTGAGGCCCAAGCTACTCAAGTTTATTATTACCCGTATCCTAGTTTGAGATGAGACATAGTCGACTGGTTGGCAGCTTGTAAGATTAAGGCGAGATCAACAATAGATTTCATAGAAGAGCCATCGCTTGAACAACCGTTTCAAGAGGATGTTGCTGAAACGCATGGTGTAATCCAATTGGAGGATGTTGGTTTCCAACTTAATGACCCACTTGTCGATGCCAAACCTGTCGGTAATGATGATGTCGAACTTGTCGATGATACGGAAAATGAGTATATAAATGAAGAAGAGACAAACGACGACGATTAGTTTATAAATTGTGTATGTTAAGGTTATAACATTATATAATTACGTAACATTTACAAAATAATATAATATTTTCATTTAAATTGTTATTAATTTAATTTCAACGTGTTCGAGGTCGTTTAGATGAGGGGGAAGAGTACTGCTAGTCGTTCAGGATCAGGTGGTCATTCAGGATCAGCTGGTCCCTCAGGTTCTACTTTTTACGACTCCTCATCGTCACAACTTGCGCCGACGACCTCTGATGATTTGGTCTACGGGTTGGACGACGTAGATCTGGATGGACCGACTCCCCCCGAGACCTTACCTCAGACCCCTATTTATGATGAGACTTGTCGATGATATGGAGGCATCCTTGTTTATATCATCGGTCGGAGGTAATTATTAGTAATTTAATAGTTTTTTATTAATAATTATATATCGTTATGACTTGTAAGCAACTTCTATAAAATTTTCATTTTAATTAATATGTTTTTAGAGTGTGGAGTAGCTTTGCAGAGTCACCCGCAATTCTTAGACGGATTCACGAGGCTCGCGTGCACCAACTGCATGGAGGTATAGGCATATTCCTCAGGATCATCGTGATACGTGGTGGCCTATGTTCCAGGTATTTACATTAAATAAAAACTTAATTTATTGCATTACATATGTTTACATTTGTATAACTAATCACTTGTTTTATGTTGTCTTAAATATGCTTTACTGTAGTCGTCATGTTATTGGAATCGGAGGTGATATTCTGATGATGTTATGCGGACAGCCTTTTACGTATTCATGTCTTACGTTTGGGCTAGCCGTCTTAATGAGTGGAGGCAGGCGTTTAATGCCAGGGGAGAGCTACCGCTTGCTGTCAGCGAGCATACCTGGAAAGCTTGGCTGGAGGCATGGGCGAGACCAGAGGAGATTGAGAGGTCACGGAGGGCTAGCAGGAACCGGATGAGCGAGCCAGAGGGTCCTGGTACCAGGATATCTAAGCATAGAGGCGGGTCTCGGGGGGCGAATCGCATATGAGATAACATCGTAAGTTCAATTTATAAATTTATAATTCAAATAATATATAAAATAATAAATTAATTGTTACAATGGGAGGAGACGGGTACGGAACCCAATGCGTGCGATCTTCTAATGAGTTTGCATCGAAAAGGCGACGGCTCATTTACGGACCCCAAATCTCAGCGGATAGCTGTAAGTTGATTTAATTTATAAACTCAAATTAATTTATAGTTTAACTTTGTTTTTGTCATTATTTTGCATGAGAAAAATTAACTATTTTGTTTTATCTATCAGACGGAGGTTCAGGCTACTTTGGAGAGCAGACGTGTTGTATCAAAGAAGTCTGACACGTTTGTCGACCCGGACGAAGTCTACCTCTCCGTAGTCAGGCCCAAGAAGGGTCGATGATTTGGGACGGAATCGCTGGCCAAGGACGATACAGGCTCCACCTCTACGTTATCCCAACAGGTCGATCCTCGTCTGGAGCAGCTGCAGACGCAGTTCGAGGAGGCTGAGACGAGGCATCTGGAGGAGTTGTAGAGGTTGTGCAATGCATAAGCACAATCTCAGGATGCGTGAGGCACAGGCGCAGGCCCAGATGGACTTCAAGCTACTCCAGCGACAGGTTGAGGAGCATATTAGGGCCACGATGGCCACGATGGGAGCACAGCCTCCTCCTCCTCCTCCCTCTCCCCCTCATGCTAGTTGAGTCTGATCTCGAGATGTTGGATTATTTTGGTAGAACTCATGTGATTATAATTCGTATTTGTATTATTTAATTTATTTTGCATTTTCATTTTTAAAAAAAATATTTGTAAATAGATGGATGAATAAAATAGGTTCATTATTTCAATTAATAAAAATAATATTAAAAAATAAATAAAAACACATTTACCGATGGCTTCCACGTCCGTAGGTAATATCAAATGGTATTTTGTTTATTTTTATTTTTTTAATAATTCCCGACAGGCGGTACACCAACGGGCAGTTTTTCGTCGGTAAACTTAATTACCGATGGGCATCATGTCCGTTGGTAAATATCATCAAAATATGAATACCGACGGCAACTTACCGGCGGCGAACTTCCATCGGAAAGCCGTCGGGATTTGCCGGTGGGTCAAATTATCCGTCGGCAAGTGGTTTACCGATGGATTACCGACGGATATGGCCGTCAACGAATCCGGTTTATTTTGTAGTGGTAAGTGATTTTTGATTGATTTCAAACATGTTTTCTAAAGTGACAACTGAAACTTATGATCCGCGAATTATCTTCTTATGTAACCATGAATTATCCTCTTACAAAATAATGTTTTCATTGATTCTTAGTCGACCTTATTCAAGCAGTTTTTTCATCTTCTTTTTTTCACTTTATTGTAGTTCGTACAATAACGTATCGTCACCAAAATGGTCGTGAATTATTCAACTTATACTCTGGAATTTTTTAAGTTAGTTGCACACATATTTCGTATGTTATATTAGTTTTGTATTTCAGCGTATTATTCAATTTAACATTGCTCAGGACCGAATCACACAAATTCTTTTGTTTCATATATAGTTGTTTTTAATTTAGTTGGCATTCTTTTAGTTCACCGAGTGTGTTGTAGTCCTGAAATCCATGTCATCCCGATGCACCCGCCACGGGAGTTTCTGAAGAAAAAAGATTCGGTGTTGTTTCAAGTAGCTCTAGCTTATATGTTTCTTGACAATTATCTAGTTCTTCTCTTACCACTGAATTGAATGCAGTCAATGTAATTTGCTATTTAGTCTTTTTTGGTAGTGTAGTCCAATACTCTTGAATGTCGTTCGTAATTATTGAACTGTGGTATTCAAGTATTCTGAATGTTTTTTTAGTGTTGTTTTAAAGTAGTTATGAATTATGTGTTTCTTGGCAATTATCCTGCCACTCATTTCGATGCAGTCAATAATTGGAATTTGTCAGTGTAGTTGGTTATTTTTCCAATGTAGTTTTTTTATTATTTCAACTATATCGTTCGTTCATTTGTGTAGTCAATGTAGTTTGTCTTTAAATTATTCCAATGCAGTCAATGTAGTTTGATATTTGGTCTTTTTTGTAGTGTAGTTCAATATTTTCCAATGTCGTTTGTAATTATTCAACTGTCGTCCGTTCATTTGTGTAGTCAACCTAGTTTTTTTTAATTATTCCAATGCAGTCAATGTAGTTTGCTATTTGGGTAGTGCAGTTCAATATTCTTCAATGTCGTTTGAAATTATTGAACGGTGGTATTCTGATTTTTTTTCTATTGTAGTTTAAAGTAATTATGAATTATGTGTTTCTTGGCAATTATCCATCTACTCATTTCGATCCAGTTAATATTGGGATTTTTTAGTGTAGTTAGCTATTTTCCAATGTAGTTTGTAATTATTTCAACCTTTGTCAAAGAAGTTTGTGATTTAGTGTTTCCAATGCAGTCAATATGGTTAGCTATTTTCCTTCATAAGTAGGAATATTACAATGATAGTAGTTGTTATCCAGTCACTCAATTCGATCCAGTCAATAATTGGGATTTGTTAGGGTAATTAGCTATTTTCCAATGTAGTTTGTAATTATTTCAACTTTTGTCAATGCAGTTTGCTATTTAATGTTTCCAATGCAGTCAATGTAGTTAGCTATTTTCCTTCTTACTGTCACTTAATACAATGATAACAGTTGTTAGCGAATGTTTTTTTACGATATAATTTAACATTGTGTTATGTAGGTTTGGCCGACTATGTAGGTATTCTTCTTCTATGTAATTATGCCGGTGAGACGCTCGTAGGTGACATAGAGACGGGATTCTCTTTCAATGCCCTTGTTGTCAGGGTCCATGCAAACTGGAGTGAACTAGAGACTATGAATATGAAAATGCATTATTCCATTCTGGAATGTCCAATGTGTGTTCTTGGTAATGAGAATGATTTTAAAATGATGGTTAACATTTTAATATCATTTGGGTTGGTTCGAGATATAGTCAACATTTCAACCACTTTCGTCCAAACTGGACATGCAACGGCTTCCAATTGTTCGAATAATGAGGACATTCTATCAACATTGGTCCTTAGCCACACCAAGAAATTATTAACTGCTGATTGGTACAGGGATGTATCGACCGTCGGAAAAAAGTACGAGGGTGGAGCAAAAGAATTCAAAATTTCATTACGTAAGACTACAATCGGTGTTGGTTTAAATTTCTGAAAAATGATGCGGACAGAGTCACAACTAGATTCACGGACCACAATTGCACTTGGTACGTTCTTGCGACTACTGAGCATATCAATGGTTTTTTTTTGTAAGATCAATTAGCAACGCACACACATGTGGCTCTTGTTTCCCATCACTTAAACACAGCCTGATAAATTTCGAGCTGATTTCTGTATTGATATTGGAAGATGTTCGACGAACTTTGGACACTTACCCCATCGATGTTGTGAAGTTGTTCTCCGGTAAATATGGAATATCAATTAATTACAAAATGTCTTACCTTGCTATTGAGAAAGCTAATCGATGTGTTCTTAGTGATATCAAAGATTCCTTTCAGGGATTGAATTTCTATGTCAATGGTTTACGTAAGTCTAACCCTGGGTCGCACATTGTTTTGGATGTTGATGCTTTCACCGCCTGTTTTACAAGGATGTTTGTTTCATTTGCTTCTTGTATTAAAGGGTTTAATTTTTGTTGTCCGTTGATTTTCATCGATGGAACACACAAGCTAGGTAAATTCAAGGGCCACCTTCTTGATGCTACCGCAAAGGACGGAAATAATGGTATTTTTTCCCTTTCTTCATAAAGTTCTTTTTTATTATATATTCTCATGGTTCACTTTTTTTTTTGCAATTAATTAATGTAAGTTTAAAACAATCCCATTTTTTCTAATTGTAGGGTTGTATCACGTCGCGTTTGCTGTAGTGGACTCAGACAATTTAAGCAATTGGTGCTGGTTCTTGCCAAACTTGAAGAAAATCTTGTTTCCGCATCGTGAAGTGACATTTGTGTTTGATAAGAACCCTGACCTTCTTGATGCTATGAGTAAGGAGTTCCCTGGGAACCCACGGACATTGTTTGAACCACTTGATTACCAACCTGAAATATACATATCGAGGTAGGAATTTCTCAGAGAGTTTGCGTGGTCGAATAGAGTGGCTCCTGAAAAATGCAACATATGCCTCTACGTGGGAAATGTTTGAGTATTATAAGAGAAAATTTATTAAAGAGGTGCGGAGAGGATTTTTCTTGATAACATCGATGTTACAGAGTGGGTCAATGCTTATTTTCTGGGCATACGATACGGGGAAATGAGCTCAAACGCGACCGAGTCATTTAATAAGTGGGTATTAGAGGAAAGAAATCTTCCAATCACGAACCTTGTTGACAACATCAGAATTAAAATTATGGGGCAAAGTGGTAAGGAAACATTAATCCTTTTCAATAAAAAAAAATGCCACTTTTCATTTTTGAATATTTCCTTATAAATGTTATATGGCTTTATCATTTCACATTTTTATGTGTGTTGCTCTATGAAGCAAAGGAAAGCGTGTGCAAAGCATGGACAATTGATTTATGCCCTTCGATTGTCAAGGAGCTTCAATTACTCATTGATCAAGCAAGATTGTGGACGGTTACCCAGTCGTCAGAGTCAGTATTTGAAGTGCATAGCAATCCATCGATGGAGGTGAAACTCGATGACCGAACCTGCACATGCAGACAATGGCAAATTCGTGACTACCATGTTCGCATGCTTTGGCATGCATCTTGTGAACCAGCAGACATATCTCCACATACGTGGATGAGTTTTACCACACTGAGACGTATGTACATTGTTACTCATATTCTATTTAGTCGGTCCCAATGTTTGGTAGGTCACAAGATTTGGAGGACACACAAACAGTTATTACACCACCAACTAAGCGGGCACCTGGTAGACCAAGGAAGAAAAGGATCTTGTCACAAGGCGAGCACATACCAAGAAGAATTAAATGTGGTAGATGTGGTCGCATTGGGAACCATAACAAGAAAACTTGCACCGAACCACTTCCTTGAACAAAACGTATCGAGTTTCTTTTTTCACTAATAAAGTCTTTTATTTTATCAAATAAACATCATGATATTTTTACATAGTGGATCCGGAAATACATAATGACCCATGATTCGTACGTATTTGTCATGTATTTATATATACTTCGAGTCATGTTTGAGTCTTTTTGTTATCTTTTTCGGGTTAAGAATAAGCTACTTTGCATAATTTTACATTCTACAGCTCTTTACTTAACTTTCCAATTTCTCGATCATTAATTGGTCCTTTTGAGATAATTTTTTTATTTTCTCATGCATGTAGGGCACTCGACGAGTCTGGGATTTCAAGGGGATTAAGCTCGTAAGCCGTTATAAGAATCAAGAGACAAAGAGAAAGACAGCACCGAGAAGTAGCCACAAGGACACTCATCCGACCGGATGGATCTTACATCCAACCGGATTGACCTATGAAATCACAACCGGTCAGATGGATCTGACATCCAGCCAGATCAAACCCACTGGACTAACAACCGGTCTAATGGATCTGACATCCGACCAGATTGTCTGACGAAGACCCCCATACGGTTAGATTCATCAGGCCATCCGGCCGGATGCAAGCATTACGAATGTGAATTTTTAAAAGATTTTCAGTTACACAGGCATTGATGGGGGCCTTTTTACTACAAAAAAGGACAGAGGGATCTGGAGACAAGGACATCTTGGGTGGAGATCAACCCTTTAGATATCATCTACCATTAGGAAGGATTCTTGATGGACTAAAGCCCTCACGGCAACTCGATCGGTTTCGTTAGTTGATCATTCTCATTTTGATAAACGCAGTAATCCGGGGTTCGTGACAAGCTTCAGGATTCATTGCATAGAGTATATATCTTCTCTCTAGAATTGCTGAGATAGTATAGCTTTCACTTTTTGTGTGGACCAATCTTTAGTTCGATTTCAGTAATTTTTAAACTCTTTTTTAATCCGTAGTTATGAATCTTCGCTTGTTTATTTTTTATGTTGATACTTGGTTTTGGGATATTAAGTATTTGTTTTAGATCCTTGTGAATGAATTGGTTTATATGTTAAGCTTTGTGTTGGTTAATTAGTTTGATATTATTCTCGTTTTCATTTGATTTTTAGTCTGGTAATTGATCTTAAATATAATTATAGTTCGTTAATGCCTTTTATATGTTCGATTAAATGCATATGTGAAAGTTGGTAGTTTAAATCTCTCGTTAAGTTTTGAATAACTTATGAATTAGTTTATAATTTCATTGTTAAGTTCTTGAATAGAGATTGGACTCTCGTTGCGATATTAGTTTTAAATTCTCGTTCGTTAAAACAATCAAATAAAAAACCCCTTTCGACCGTGTGTTTAGAATTAGAACTTGTGATTTTCGTTGTAATAAACATTGTTAACTCCGTATTCCCACTCCTCGAGAGAATCGACTCGGTTCAACTTGTCAGTCTACAGCAACCCCGTTCTCTTGCGGGCAAACTTGTTTTCAAAACGTAGGCGCGATTTGTTTAACTAGATTTAATTTTGAAAGACACAAAAAGTTCGAATCAAAATCTGGTGTCGTTGCCGGAGAGTGGCAAAGGTTTTGACAAAGTTTATTCGTGTTAATGTTTTTATGTTTGATATATGTATAACTGTTTTGGTTTGCCAATCGATGCATAGATGTTGTTTGTTGTTGATGCAAGGTCGAAGAAGCCTTAGAGGTGAACTGACCCATTCATAAATAGCATCGAACGAGTCAGGAGACCGAGATAACTCTTTCCTTCCCCCGACGGGAATCCATCCGAATTAGACCCAGCTACCATGTCAATCATTCCACATTATGGCGGCCGAGGAACCGGAGGAAGAGGAGGAGGAATGAATGGTGGACGAGGGAGAGGACATGGCAACCACACTCCCCCTCGTGATCAACAGCACGACATGCCACCCGACGATGACATGCACGTAGGAAATCAACAGAACGACATCGGGGATGAAGACCCGCAAATGTTTCCTCTGATCCATAACCAAGAGCAAAATCAAGACGAGGAGCAGAGAGGACCTGAGATCCTCGATGATGGAAACATAGGGGACCCCATACCCAAGATAACCGCCGAGTTATGATGCCATAGAATCCAATTGAGGACCCTCAAATCAACCGAATGCCACAACACTTCCGGAACTTAGAAGAAGCCCGAGCCTTCAATGCTTAGGCAAATTAGGAGTTCGAGCACAACCAAGTTGGTAACGGCGGGCCCCAACCCCGTAACAACCAACGGAACCAAGAGTACGAGAACCAAATCGGTACCAGAACAGAGGAGAAGGGCGACAATATCGCGCTTGGTAGGGCGAAAATACCCAGAACAACATGTATGAGGAGGAGGATTACGGGCATTATGACAATGATCAGTACTTTGAAGATCGTGAAGGTTACGGTGGACGAAGAGATTATAGAGGATGTGCTAATTTTGGTGGGGGACGAGGACCTCGATATCCATATGAACACCGAAAAGGCGACCTTGTGTGCCCAACTATTGGTCCATACAACTCAGCCATAGTCTTAGGCCCCGCGGCCCGAGACAACGATTTGAAGTCCAAATAATGTTAGCCAGCTATCCGTCTTTTATAGAATGCCAAATGAAGACCCACTCAATTTCATTTGAGAATTCTACGCGGCGGTGTCCGGAATTCCAGCCCGGGAATTAACCGAAGGCAACTTAGAATGAGATGCTTTTTGAGAAGTCTGAAGGAGAAAGCTAAGCATTGGCTTCTATCGTTACAACTTAACTACCTAACTTATTGGGATATGGTTTACAAGAAATTTGTGGGTAGGCTTTACTCGGCCCAAACAACGGCGAAGTTAAGGAGAGAGATCACCAACTTCGAGCAAATGGACGGGGAGTCATTCCACGAGGCGTGGGAGCGTTACAAGGGGATACTCCATGCATGCCCACATCATAATAACAGTGCCGAAACGGTCAACAACTACTTCCATGAGGGCTGGTTGCCAATTTATAAGCAAAAAGTAGAGGCAAAGGCCGACGACTTTGGAGATTTGACTGCGAGGGAAGCATGGGATCTTTTTGAGCTAATGGGCGAGAAATCATAACAGACGAGCTCCAGACCAAGAAAAATCAAAGTGAACGAGGTGTTAACATCTCGAGAGGAGTAACAAGATTGAAGAGCTCACAAAACAAGTAGCCCTGTTGACAAACATGATGAAGCGAGAGGAGGAATCATCGCAACCCTCACACGAGACGTGTGAATTTATGGAGCATTTGGACATGAAGCTATCGCATGTATGGTGACATTTGATGAAGAGGAGGATGAAGAGGTGAATACCCTACAAAACTCTCAACCCAATAACAAATCAGGGCAAAAGTTCACCAAGAACTACAATCCTTACTCGAATACTTATAAACCAGGGTTCCGAGATCATCCGAACTTCAAGTACGGTCCCGGAAACCCTAACTACGTGCCGATGCCTAAGCAAATAGATCCTCAGTACCTAGACCGCCTCCCCTGAACAAAAAATAAGGAGTTCCGAGTAATTACAACTCCTATCAAAATAAAGGCCAGGGAAACTATTAATAAAGCCCTCCGCAAGGGCAAAATCAATTGGGCCAAAAACAATACCAAGCTCCACAACAACAGCACAAGTTCCACCTCCACTAAATCCCGATGAAGAGTTATGACTGTGGTGACAGAGGCAAGAGATTGAAACTTTATGAAATCGAGAAGAGACTTTTCGCACCATCGAGGAAAATAAGCATATAAAGAAGCAAATGAACAAGTTGGAAATGATGATGGGACAAATCTACACATTGTTAGCAAAACTTGGAACCGACCCCGGGAAGCTGTCTAGTCAACCTGAATAATCGATGGCGATACATGTACTCCGAGGAGGGAAGAAGGCTGATAATGGGATCGGCGAGTTGGAAGAGAAAGATGTTGAGAACGAGTCAAGTTCGAAAGAAAAAGAAGAAAATGCTGATGTGCCTCCTTTGAACGACAAAAAGGTGGTGATTGAGGGGATCCATAAGTCCCAGAATCGATACGTTCCAGGTTCGGTCACCCGGGTCTTTCTATCCAAGGGAGCTAATTTGAGAAAGGAGGGCACAACCAAGACATCTGGTCGGATAAGCCAGGAATCCGGCTGGATTTCAAGAACAGAAGAAATATTTGGTCGGACGAACCAAGAATCCGACCAGATGGTGAGGACAGAAGCAACATCCAGTCAAGAATTTGATCGGATCGGAGGATAGAAGGAAACATCCGACCGAATTAACGGGCAGAACCGGTCGAATCTCAGAAGAGTCAATTCATCCGACTGAATGAACGGGAATAATCGGTTGGATAACCAGACAAAAGCTTCATATGACTGGAAAGGTACTGGTATCCGGCCGGATACCATTCCTGAACAGGGTAATTTCAGCAACTTCAAACCACAACGGGTCATCCGAGACCCCGTACCATTTCCAAATCATCTTAAGCCAGCAAAAGAGAGCAAGAAATTCATGGAACTTTATAACATGCTGAAAAATGTGAACGTCAACCTTTCACTTTTTGACGTGATCAAAGCAGTGCCAGCCTACGTTAAATTTTTCAAGGAACTCGTATCAAAGGAGAAACGACTAGAAGCAAATGAACGGGTTGTGTTGTCAAAGGAAGTGAGTGCAATATGCCATCAACCACTACCACTGAAAGTGAGCGACCCCTGGGATGGACAAAAAGCACGAGGGATGCTCGATTTAGGGGCAGGGATCAACTTGATGCCCTACGCTCTTTACAAGTAGTTCAAACTTTGGGAGATGAAAGAAACAAGCATACGACTTCAACTAGGTGACCATTTGGTAAGATATCCATTAGGAGTTGTCAAAGATATCTTGGTAGAAGTCGGCTCTTTAGTAGTCCCCGTAGACTTTGTGATACTGGACGTTGGGGATGTGGACAAATCAAGCAAGGAGCACACTATTCTGTTAGGCCTACCATTCATGGTAACATAACATACCATGATTGACGTGCGACGAGGGAAAATGACCCTTTCCATTTTTGACGAATAAGTTACATTTTCACTCAGAGACATCCAGAATGCTCCATCACCTTTCTGATTGCTCTTATCTTGATTATGTGGACCAATGTGTGAGTAAAATATTCGGTGTCGTTCCTTTAGGAGAGTGGAACGTCGAGGGCGACGATTTTGATTCGATTGCGGAGGGGGTAGTCAATCTATTTGTGATTGAAGAAGAATATATGGGTGAAACGTCCATTGAGCCAGTGCTGAAGCCTAAACTGGAATTGAAGCCACTTCCAAGCCACCTCAAATATATCTTTCTTGAGGCGAACGAGAGAAACCCGTGATAATTTTCACGGAGTTAGCGGAGAATGAAGAAAAATGGTTGATCGAGGTACTCAAAAAGTACAAGCAAGCCATTGGTTGGAGCATCGGAGACATTAAAGGAATAAGCCCAGTCACATACATGTACCGGATTGAGTTAGAAGAAGGAGCAAAACTGATAAGAGACGGGCAGAGACGTTTGAACCCTACACTCATGGAGGTAGTCAAGAAAGAAATTTTCAAGCTCATTGATGAGGGAATCATCTACCCTGTGGTGGATAGTGAATGGGTTAGTCCAGTGCACGTCGTTCCGATGAAAGGAGGCATTACAATTGTGGAGAATGATAAGGGAGAGGTCGTTCTAATGCACCTAACCACAGGTTGGCGCATGTGCATCGATTACCAGAAACTCAATGCCGCAACGAGGAAGGACCATTTTCCATTACCATTCATGGACCAGTTGCTCGATAAACTAGCAGGACACTAGTACTATTGCTTTTTGGATGGCTGTTTTGCATGTAATTGTTGTGTTTTTCTCATGTTCTTAATTAGGGTTTTATATTATTTCTAGTGGTTCTTGAGTCGTTTAGCTTTGCTTTCTAGTTTATCTTTCTTAATTTAGGTTTTTTGTGTTCTTCTTTTGATTTTATGTTTAATTGGGTAAATGGTTTTAATTAATTTGAGGTTGGTGAAATTTTTGGGTTTTTATGTTGAAAATTCTCATTTAATATTTGGATTTAAACTAAGGTATGGAGGCCAAAAATCAAGCCATCTCCTTGCCAAAAAAGGAGTTCAAAAGGGGAAAACATTCTGGAATGATGGCCATCTCTTGGCCATCTGTTCGCCATCTCCGCGCCAAACTGCACCACGACACTGGGTACGCTACCCACACTAGGTTACCCAGTGTCCGCACATAGCCCGGCAGCTCCCGCCCGCACGCTGCCGACAGCGCCCTCAAGCGCGCGCCATCCTCACGCCATCTGCTCGCCATCCGCCCGCCATGTCTCGCAAGCCCGCGCGCCTACATGCCCATCCATCCGCGCGCCCGCCAAGCCCCACGCCCACAAGCTCCCGCCCAGGCCTGCCGGCCACCTGCGCCCAGCAGCGCCCAGGCTCGGCCATGGCCGAGCCACATCGAGCCATGGTCGAGCCATCTCGAGCCAAAATGTGCCAAAAAGCTAGCCAAGGGTCTAGGAAAGTGCCTCCGGGTCAAACTTGGTCAAATCCGAGAATTTTAAGCCTCTAAGGTTATTTTGGCCCATTTAAACCCAATTAAATGTAATATAAATAGACTACAACTCTCATTTTGTAAAGGGACTTCTCATTTTTCTCCCAACCCAAGCATGGGTTTGGGGATTAAAAATCCTCTCTCTAGTTTTTAAGATCTAYTTTCTCTCTCTTAGGTTTTAGATGCAATTTCAAGGTTTGATGTAATTTTATTTCCAAGATTAGATTTAATTTCAAGCACCTCCTTGGGTTTGTAAGTCTAAGAAGAATCCAAATACTCCTTTGGATTGTTACTTTTGATGCAATTTCATTCAAGCTTTGTTTCATTTCTTAATTCAAGTAAATTTCCTTTAATTTCATGTTTTATGCTTTATTTCCATGCTTTGTTCTTCATTTCCATGCTTGTTCTTCATGTTATGCTTTTTGCCTTAGCACCTTGAGTTCATGATGAAACTTATGATTTGGCTATGGAATCTAGATGAGTGACACATCTAGATCATAGATCGGCTCTTGGATCGTCTTGATTTTAAGTTTTTCCTATGGTTTATTTTTATTTTTATGCATAGTTTTAGGTTAAATCTTAGATCTACTCTTTGTTGCTTGTTATTTTCCTTAAAGTTTTGAACTTTTACGTCAACTTCCTATTGCTCTTTACATCTATGCTTTCAATTTTAGTTAATTTGCTTTATTTAGGATTTTATGCATAGTTGTACCTTGTGCATGCATGCTTGTACTTGGTGAAACAATGCTTGTTTTTGCTTGTTTTTATTAATTGCTTGCATTTTCAATTTGGGCATACGACCGAGGCATCCGACCAACTTGCACTTTCATTTTCTAGGATAGTTAGCTATTTTATTTGCTTTATTTTCATTTTCTTTATTTTTCCAAGCTTGAAACACATTAAAACCTTCAATCGAATCGAATTCCGATAATATCGAGCCAAGAACCCGTTGATTTATTTCAAAACCACTAAAACTCTTCTAACAATGGCCTCTCCGGCTATTATCAAATAGCGATAGTTCTGGAGGATCATAAGAAGACGACATTCACGTGCCCTTTTGGCACGTACGCCTACCGGAGGATCCCGTTCGGCTTGTGCAATGCCCCAGCGACGTTCCAAAGATGCATGCTCTCCATCTTCACCGAGTTCATTGATGACTTCCTCAAAGTCTTCATGGATGATTTTCCATTATATGGCTATTCCATTTATAATTACTCAAGTAATTCGCCTAAAGTGCTTGAGCGATGTGAAAGAGTACTTTTAGTGGTATAAAAGGTTCATTGGCTCGATATTATCGTATTTCAACTCAATTGAAGGATTCAAAGTGTTTGTAGCTTGAGAAACGAAAATAAAATGGAAATATAGCAATTAAACTAACTAAACTAAACTAGTAAATAAAATTGCATGTTGGTCGAATGCCTCGTCGTATGCCTAAAATATGAAAATGCAAGCAACAATGAAATTAAGCAAACACAAGCAATGTTTCACCAAGTACAAGCATGAAAGCTTAAGGTACAACCATGCTTGCATGAACATAAAAACTTGAATAATGCAAATTAACAAAAATTGAAAGCATGAATGGATAAAGCAATGATAATTGACGTCAAAGTTTAAAACTTTACGAGAATTAACAAGCAACAAATCCTAAATCTAGGATTAAGCATGAAACAAAGCATGAATATAAAAATCAAAATAAAGCACATGAAATACTCAAAGTAAAAACGATCAAGGACTCGATTTATGATCTAGATATGTCACTCATCTAGACTCCATGGACGATTCACAAGATCTAACAAGAAATCAAAGAGCTAAGAAAAAAAAGCATAAAATTGAAAAACATGCATGAAATTGAAAAACAAAGCATGAAAATAAAAGAAAGCTTACTTGAATTAAAGAGAGTAACAAAAAGATTGAATGGAATTACAATCAAAATTAAAATCCAAGGAAATACTTGAATTCTTCTTGAGCTTACAAATCCAAGAAAAAGCTTGAAATTAAATTTAGAGAGAGAGATTTAATCCCAAACCCATGCATGGGTTGGGAAAAATTAGAGATGTTACAAAAATGAGAGTTGTGTGCTATTTATACTAGGTTTAAATGGGCCAAAATAGCCTTAGAGGCTTGAAAATTCCAGGTTTGACCAAAATTGACCCGTGTTGACCAAGATGGCTCAAGGTGGCTTGATGTGGCTCGGTCCTGGGCTGGGTCTTAGGCGCAAGGTGGCTGGAGCCTGGGCTGGCGTGTTGGCGTGCATTTAGGTGTGGGAATAGGCGTTGCTCGGCGAGGAATTAGGCATGCATTTAGGCGCTGCTTTAGGCCAGGATGGGCACTGCATGGCGAGGACTTAGGCACAGATTTAGGCGTGAGAATGGGCGAGATGGCACGGAAACTGGGTAACCCAATGCCGGAAACGCACCCATTGTCGGCAGATCTCGGCAGGGCTGCACGGGCGCTGGCAGGCAGGCATGCGGGAGCTGCAGGGCGCTGCGCTCGGACACTGGGTAACCTAGTGTCGGCGGTGCTGGCAGCTACCTGGGCACGAGTTTAGGCGTGGAATTAGGCCTGTTTTTGCGCCTAGGGTGTTAGCGTGAAAATAGGCAAGCCTAGGCAAGGCTAGGCCATCATTCTAGAATGTTTGCCCATTTTGGAGCATTTGGCACCTATTTAGGCATGCAAATAGGCAAGGCTAGGCTCGAGTTTTAGCCTCCATGCCTTAGCTTGAATTCAAATCATTAAGCCACCTATTAAATGAGAATTTTAAATATCAAAACACAAGAATTACACCAAACCTCCAATTCATTTAAGCCATTTAACTCAATTAAATATAAAATTAATAAGAAGCACGAAAATCAACAAAATGAGAAACAAAACGAATAACCTAACGAAACTCGATTAAAAACTACTAAGATTAACATAAGATCTTAATTAAAAATACGAGAAAAACACCACAATTACATGAAAAATAACCACCCCACACTTATCGGTTTGTTCGTCCTTGAACAACGAAAAGAATCGAGAATGTACATGCAATGAAATTACGTAAAAAGCAAAATCCTTTTGCTTATCCTTATTAATATGATGAAAGTATCAACATAAACTCATTATCGTCAAGCATTGCTCGTATTACTCTTTCTCAAATGAAAATTAAATCGATGACCTACTCACAAATGGAATTTTTAGGGTGTTCGCTCAATTCGCTCAAGTGTATAGCAAGGGACGTGTATACGCTCAAATCGGACAATGCATGCACTCGTCAAGATTTCACAAATCGGAAACTCAAAATCTCCCATTGTACATGACCAAACAAGAATCGAAATAGGTCTTTATTTTGGGTTGTAATGTTGGCTCTTTGGTAAGGTATGGAATATTTGGATATAGTGGCTAACACACGATCAAACGTGATTAATAACACACAAAACCCTAATTTCTAAAACTCGAAGCTTATGATCGCTTCACCCTTTCCAATTCACCAAACACTCGTTCGAAACCCTTTCGTCATACACACTCTTTCCCGACATTTATTTCACAACACTTAGAAGCCTTTTGTATTTGCTTCTTTTTACTAAACTTAGCCTTTAAAGTAGGCTTTTCACTTGAACGCACGCTTTATTACTTTTCGTGATTTGTGTTAGAGTTTTATTCTTCTTTTTTTTGTGTGTATAAGGAACTCAAAACCCGAAACCTACAATCGATTTCCCTCATATTTCTAGTCAACTAACAACATACACTCTCACCTCACAATTTATGAAGATATAAGAGCTTAAATCGAGCTCGGCTAACAAGAAACGGGGCATATGATCAAGGGGGCTCATTTGAGATTTTTAAGTAGCTAATATATTTGGATATGGCCAGAATAAGGGTGACATATGTGTCTCGAGGTCATTTCCAGATTCAATCATGTACGAGCAAAACCAAGCCACCTCAATGCAATTTCCATAAAAATGCAAGCAAAAACTGATAATTCACACAAGGTTACTCACTAGTTTGCATCGGGTTTTGGAAACAAAAACAAAAGAGATTTTAGAACATTGCAATCTTTTCACGAGTAAATATTGATTATATATATATATAGGCGGGTTTTGGACAAAGCACAAAAATTCAACTCCTTACACAAGAGGGCATAAACATATAAAAACCCGACAAGTAAACTATTCAAACTTCCAAGCATATGATGATTGCTCAACAATGTAATAAAGACACAAAAGACACAAAAATTACTCAACCATATAAATGCGCAATTAGTAAGCGTCACTTCGCCACGGCTCGAATTAAGAAAGACAAATCATGCTTTGTGACACCCGGACCCTAACCACTTACCCACCCCACACTTAAACCATGCAATGCCCTCATTGAATTTTAATGAAATATCAAGTAAAAGGAGGGTGAGATAGAAGCTTCCTTAACCGAGCGAGTTCGGGTCTCGCTCGGTGGGGTCCACCTAAGCATCTAAGCAATCCAAGTGAACATCGAGTATGGCTAGTATTTCCCGGCTCCATGAATGCTACCCTCTTATCAAATCACCCAAGGCTGAAGTCGGAAAACGAAACCCTATACAAGAAAGTCACACGAAATTAAAAACTCAAGAAAATATGTACATAAATCAAGATAAAACAAAACCAAAGACTAGATAGAACCCAAAAGACAACAAAAATATTTTTTAGTTTTTAAGATTTTCAAATGTTTTTGGATTTTTATAAGGTAAGAAAGAAAGAAAATAAAAGAAACTGATGGAGTGAAAGAAAGAAAGTAAGAATTGTACAAATAAAAGAAGTAAACGAAAAGAACATGGGTTGCCTCCCAAGAAGCACTTGTTTTACGTCACTAGCTTGACGGACTCCCTTTTTGCTCAAGGTGGGAAGATAACAGGAGGATCCATCAAACAATCTCCTCCTTGTCGGGAGGATTCACTCTTTGGAACGTTCTCGGCGCATTGCATAGCTCAAATAGTATCCGCCAAAAAGCTAACGTTCCAAATGGGTAAATGAAACTCATCTCGGCTAGGTCTTCGGGTGGAATGGTGGTTTTGAAGTAACCCGATGACTCATCAAAGAAACGATAGGAATAATGGCCGCCTAGCTTGTTCAACCTTTGATCGACAAATGGGGGAGGGAAATGATCTCCTTTGGGAGCCGCATGTAACTTCTTAAACTCGATCAACATCCTCCATCCCGTTTTAGCCCTCGTGGCCAATAACTTTCCCTTTTTGTCCTCGATCATCTTCTCGTCTTCCAATGTCTCCTTAAAATTTGGATTCAAATGCCTTTAGAATTCTCTAGGTGGTGTGGCATCATCCTCCAAGACGAGTTTATGCAAGTAAGTCCAAGGGCTAGCTCCCTTTATCACTCCGGGTCTCCAACCAATCGCACCCTTAAGAACTTTTATCGCTCCAATCGACCCCTTCTCTTCTTCTCGCTCCGGATTGGCACAGATGATGATCGGTTTGCTCTCCTCTTTCTCCAAATAGACACGCTTAAGGGGATATGGAGGAGGCTTAAGCTCGGTCTTGTGCCTCCTCTCGACCTCGTTGGAGGCTAACTCGAACAAATCACCGATCCCCTCAAGGTACTCTTCAAGCTCGTCAATCATATCATCGAAAATCTCCACCTACCCCACCAACAATTTATCAGTGCCCTCAACAACACAATCATAATATCCTTCACTTACGTCGTTGGCACCTTGAAACATAATGGGCTCGTCGGTATGGACAAGGGGCTCATCATCCTCACAATGATCCTCAAAATAGACTTCTCGGCCACTCTCCTCCTCGTTGCTCCTTTCTCCATAAAACCTTGTTTGGCCAACTCTTGGGCCACATCCATGCGTAAGCAAACCTAGAAGGATAAGCTTGATGGATAGGGTATAGGGGCATCAGGAATATTCTTTGCAAAATTGGGGAGGGTAGAATCGGGAAGAGGAATACTCGTAATAGAAACCACCTCCACCACGGACGGCGGAACAACTGTATTATCAACCACCCCACCACTTCCAATGACAGTGACCGCAAGAGTATGCGAAGGTTGGCTCGGTAATGTGTCGTCCTCATTAGCTTGAATTAGCATGGTCACATCACTCTCCAATTGCCCAATTGTCGCGTTTAACTCGTCGGTCGTAGCTTCAAGAGCATTGCACCGAGCATCAAACGAAGCCACCGTATTGGACAAAGATTGCAATTGTTGCATAATAGCCAAGGGGGTCGGATCGAAAGGTGGAGTAGGAGCATTCACCGAAATATTGAGAACGGGGAGGGCATTTTGGTCATTGGAGCTCACACCGCCAAACAACTCATACGTATCGAGATTATAAGCACTATTGGTGGCACCAATCGGGTCATGATTGAAATTATAAGTATGAGGACCTCCATACGGGTCGGGATATGGATTGTGCATGTTCGGACATTAATTAGGAGCACCATAACCTCTATAAGAACCATCCATACCCACGAAGACACGAGACCCAACATGGGTTGCACCATGCCTTCCCATGTTGGGTTGTCCATAGCCGATTTTACCATTGGCAACATGGTTTGCACCATGCCCTCCCATGTTGCCAAAACCATTCTCCATCATTCCATTACCAACATGATTTGCACCATGCTCTCCCATGTTGAGAATGTAACCTCCATAACCATAATGACCTTGCAAACACTCAATAAAAACGTTAAATACAAAAGAAGGCTAGAAACACAAAGAAACTACAAGCTAATAGAAAACCTTAACCAAGCCGAGTCGCAACGGCGCCATTTTGAAGTATAATTTTTAGTGGCTTTGAAAAAAAAGGTTCATTTGGCTTCGTATTATCAGAGATCAATTCGTTTGCAAGGATTCAATGTGTATGTAGCTTGAAGAAGTAAAGGGAAAATGCAAATAAAGTAATTAAACTAGCTAAACTAAACTAGGAAATGAAATTGCAAGTTGGTCGGATGCCTCGTCGTATGCCTCAAATATGAAAATGTAAGCAACAATGAAATTAAGCAAACACAAGCAATGTTTCACCAAGTACAAGCATGAAAGCTCAAGGTACAACCATGCTTGCATGAACATAAAAACTTGAATAATGGGAAAATGCAAGCAACAATGAAAATTAACCAAAAACAAGCAATGTTTCACCAAGTACAAGCATGAAAGCTCAAGGTACAACCATGCTTGCATGAACATAAAAACTTGAATAATGCAAATTGACAAAAATTGAAAGCATGAATGGATAAAGCAATGATAATTGACGTCAAAGTTTAAAACTTTTCGAGAATTAACAAGCAACAAATCCTAGATCTATTAAGCATGAACTAAAGCATGAAAATAAAAATCAAAATAAAGCACATGAAATACTCAAATTAAAAATGATCAAGGACTCGATATATGATCTAGATGTGTCACTCATCTAGACTCCATGGACGATTCACAAGATCTAACAAGAAATCAAAGAGCTAAGGCAAAAAGCATAAAATTAAAAAACATGCATGAAATTGAAGAACAAAGCACGAAAATAATAGAAAGCTTACTTTAATTAAAGAGAGTAACAAAAAGCTTGAATGGAATTACAATCAAAATTAAAATCCAAGGGAACTTGAATTCTTCTTGAGCTTACAAACCCAAGAAAAAACTTGAAATTAAATATAGAGAGAGAAATTTAATCCCAAACCCATGCTTGGTTTGGGAAAATGAGAGATGTTACAAAAATGAGAGTTGTGTGCTATTTATATTAGTTTTAATTGGGTTTAAATGGTCTAAAATAGCCTTAGAGGCTTGAAAATCCCGGGTTTGACCAAGATTGACCCGTGTTGACCAAGATGGCTCAAGGTGGCTCGGTCCCGGGCTGGGTCTTGGGCGCAAGGTGGCTGGAGCCTGGGCTGGCGTGTTGGCGTGCATTTAGGCGTGGGAATAGGCGTTGCTTGGAGAGGAATTAGGCATGCATTTAGGCGCTGCTTTAGGCCAGGCTGGGCACTGCATGGCGAGGACTTAGGCACGGATTTAGGCGTGAGAATGGGCGAGATGGCTCAGACACTGGGTAGCCCAGTGTCGGCAGATCTCGGCAGCGCTGCACGGGCGCTGGCAGGCAGGCAGGCATGCGGGAGCTGCGCTCGGACACTGGGTAACCCAGTGTCGGCAATGTACCCAGTGTCGGCGGTGTTGGCAGCTAACTGGGCGCGAGTTTAGGCGTGAAATTAGGCCTGTTTTTGCGCCTAGGGTGTTGGTGTGAAAATAGGCAAGGCTAGGCCACCATTTCAGAATGTTTGCCCATTTTGGAGCATCTTGGCACCTTTTTAGGCATGCAAATAGACAAGGCTAGGCTTGAGTTTTGACCTCCATGCCTTAGCTTGAATTCAAATCATTATGACACCCATTAAATTCGAATTTTAAATATCAAAACCCAAGAATTACACCAAACCTCCAATTAGTTGAAGCCATTTAACCCAGTTAAATATAAAGTTAATAAGCACAAAAAACAACAAAACGATAAAACAAATGAATAACCTAACGAAACTCAATTAAAACTACTAAAATTAACATAAAATCCTAATTAAAAATATGAGAGAAACACCACAATTATATGCAAAACACGATGCGTAGAGTCTTGTCTAACTTTGAGTTGGGAAAAATTAAATTTTATGGTGAAAAGTGGGATTGTACTTGGTCATGTGGTGTCGAGTAAGGGGCTGGAAGTCGATAAAGCTACGATAGATGTTATTGAAACCCTTCCGCCCCCTAGAGATGTAAAAAGGATTAGAAGCTTTCTGGGACACGCGGGCTTTTATCGGCGTTTTATAAAAGACTTTTCCAAAATTTGCCGCCCATTGTGTAAATTGTTGAGTAAAGATGTGCCTTTTGAGTTTGATCATGAATGTCTTAATGTTTTTAATGTCTTGAAAGAAAAACTCACACAGGCACCTGTTGTTGCCCCTAATTGGTCCCTTCTTTTTGAGATTCTGTGTTATGCATCGAAAGACGCGGTGGGGGATGTTTTGGGGCAACGTTTTGATAAGTTGCTAAGGGTCATCTATTATGCTAGTTTCATGTTAAATAGCGCCCAACGCAATTATACCACCACTGAACGTGAACTATTTGCTGTTGTGTTTTCATTAGATAAGTTCCGTTCTTATATTGTTGGCTCTAAAATAATTGTGCATACCGATCATGCGGCTTTACGCCATTTATTTGCAAAAATCCAAAGTAAGATTAGGTTGATTCATTGGATTCTTCTTTTTCAATAATTTGATGTTGAGATTAAGGATAGAAAGGTTGTAAAAATGTGGTCCCAATCATTTGTCTCGCATATTAGTAGATAGTGAGTCTAGCAAGCATGATTTTGTTGATGACATTTTCCTTTATGAGGATGCTAACGCGATCGATAACATCGTTGATCCTTGATATGCCGACTTTGTTAATTATCTTGCATGTGACATTATCCCTAACCACCTTTCTACCCAAGAAAGGAAGAGATTTTTGTTCAAATTTAGGAGCTTCTTTTGGGATGACCCGTACTTGTACAAATGCTGCAAGGATGGACTTTATCGGAGGTGCATCCGGGACGAAGAGAAGATTGACATTTTGAGGTTTTGCCATGACGAGGGAGGCCATTTCGGAAGCCAAACACGGCATTCAAGGTTGTCCAATCTGGGTTCTATTGTCCCTCACTCTTCGACGATGCGTACTAGTATTGCAAGACATGTGACAACTACCAACGATCGGGCACAATAGGGAAGAAGGATGAGATGTCGTTGGTGCCAAATCAAGTGATCGAGATCTTCGATGTGTGGGGCATCGATTTCATGGGCCCATTCCCAAAAAGCGGAGAGTACGAGTACATACTTGTCGGAGTCGACTATGTGTCAAAATGGGTGGAGGCGATTCCCACCCGAAAAGCTAATTCTGATGTCGTGCTCAAATTCGTCCAAGAAAATATTTTTAGCCATTTCGGAAAGCCAAGAACGATAATAAGTGATGGTGGCAGCCACTTTTGCAATCATTCCTTCGACCGATTGATGAGCAAATATGGAGTGCGGCACAAGGTAGAGACTCCCTACCATCCATAAACATCAGGGCAAGTGGAGACGAGCAACCGGCAAATTAAAGCTATTTTGGAGAAGATGGTAAAACCAAACCGCAAAGATTGGGCGATAAAGTTGGTTGATGCATTGTCGGCATGTCGAACGGCCCACAAGACGGTTTTGGGAATGAGCCCATTTCGGCTAGTGTACGGAAAAGCTTGCCACCTTCCAGTTGAATTAGAGCACAAGGCGAGATGGGCCATACGTACATTGAACATGAATCTGAACGAAGTAGGAGGGTATCATAAATTGGAGTTGACCAAGTTGGAGGAGATTCGTAATGATTCTTATGAGATAGCCTGGACGAGCAAACAAAAAATGAAGGAAAAGCATGACAAGAAGCTCATTCCAAAAGACTTGGAGGTGGGGAAATTAGCCCTACTTTTCAACTCCCATTCCAAACTCTTTCCCGGAAAGCTCAGGTCCAAGTGGAGTGGCCCGTACCTGATCACGGATATCAACGAGTTCGGGGCTATCACTTTGTACGACGAGAAAAGTGACTCCACTTTTCAAGTCAACAAGCATCGTGTGAAGTTGTATAACGGAGGGCCCATTCCAAGGAACGATCGTGAAGTAGTGTTACTAAACGACCCACCTCGAAACTCCTAAAGTTCAAACGAGGTATCGTCGAGCAAAAGACGTTAAAAGTTGCACTTCTTGGGAAGTAACCCAAGTTTTCATCATTTTTGTCCATAGTTTTGTTTGATTTTTCATTTTTCTCTTTATTCTTGTATATATTCTTGTGTGTGTTAAATTGGGGTTGGATAGATGTGATCAACAATGTGTTAAGTGTGCAGGAATTGGTCAAACAGCCCCAAACAATCCGATCGGATAAAATAGACTGTAGCAACATCCGACCGGATTGGTGTATTAACCGGTCGGACAAGCCATTTGGAGAATCATCCAACCGGATTGGATGCAGATCTCCGGTCGGACCAAGTACACTGCCTTACCATCCGACCGGATTAGAGAAAGATCCGGACGAATTAGCTTTTTGGAGAACCATCCGACCGGATGAGTATTGATGACCGGTCGGAATGCATTGCAAGAACCCGACCGGATGACCAACCATCCGACCGGACGTCGCTGCTGATTTATATTAGTCAATCGATTTTAGATGCAGATTTTGGGAAGTTATTCCCACTAGGTGAATTCTGATATGGTAAGAATTGTGGTAAATATTGGTTTAATTATGGAGTCCTTTTTCTTTTTGGGAGTCTGATTTGATTAGGAAAGTTTTATTATATTCCCCTTATTTGGGTTAAGGAAGATTTTAGGATCCCTATTTTTCCAGCCATTAATTCCTATTTAAACCTTCCTTGAGAATTCTTTTCTTCGCAATCTCTCAAGCTCTTGCCACATTTTGATCACCCCGATATCGATTTTTTTCCCATACACCTCGTAAACAAAGATGAAGCGTAACCGCCCATCACCTGTGGGATTGGAGAATGGGTGGACGAGGAGAAAAAAGTGCGAAGAGGCCGTGGAAGAACTGCAGAATCAATTGGACGAAGCTAGAAAGAAGATTCGAGATTTGACGTCTGAGAATGATGACTCTTTGTTTAGAGAAATGTCACTTACTCTTAATGTTGTCAAACTAGAGGAGTATTTAGCGGAGGCGGATGCTAAGATTGTTGAACTCAATATGAAGATTGAAACGCTTGAGGATATAATTTATGGACCTAACCTACCTTTGAGCTCCAGTAGCGTGAACAACCTTAATGTTTAGAGTAGCTCTATCTAGTTAGCATTTTTATTTCGTTTATTTTTTAGACTTGGGGTTTGTTTATTCTAGTTATTTTGGATTTTTATTTCTATTTTTATTGTTATTGTCATAATCACGAATTGAAATAATAATGATTTTGCGTTCGTACGATATAATGTTTTCATTATTTTACGCTCGAGCAATTTAATGCTTCGTGAGTTTGTAGGCCCAAGCAACAACAAAAAAAACAAGCTGAGAAATTCCGTTGCTAGGACGATCCGACCAGAATAGAGCAAGTGTCCGGTCGGATAAAACAAACTGCTTTACCATCCGACCGGATTGGAGAAATGTCCGACCGGATTAGCTTATTGGAGGACCATACAACCGGATGGATGATGATATCCGACCGGATGAAACACACTGGACGACCATCAATACAACTCAGTCACTAGAATTGATCTTTCATCAATACAATTCAGTCAAACTTGCCTAATAGTAAATTAAGCAACGAAAACTGGAAATCAATGACATTAATAAACTAGCGATAAACCTCAAGTTACTGAAAAGTAATGAACACTCGCATTCATAGTAGCATTCACTAAATCTACTTAAACGACTCACTACTCCCAATAAGAGTCCAATGCTTGATCAAACTGTCATTTATACCATAAAAACCTACTTAGCTAAAGAACTCCAAGAAATTATTTAAGAGGAAAAGTAAAGCAAAAATCTACCAATAAAAGCTTACCCATCATGAGATGACGAGAGGAGTATAAATTCTCAAAAAATCTGGCATAACAACTAACCCACATACGGTATCTACAAAAATACCAATACTTTCAGTCAAATTATGGAGTGGTAACAAACTCAACAGTCCCGAAAACGCATCTGAATCTCTCAAAACCGACGAGACAGAACCGAGCCCAGCCATCTCCTCCGCCCTACTTTCATCGGAACGAACAATAGAAATTAGCAATAGCAAACCTACAACGACCAAAACCCAATAGTCCCATTGAGGCCACGATGACTCTGCTCCGTCGTAAACCACCATATCATCCTCAAACCACACCAACCTTCAACTACTACGAAATCCGACAACCACCGAACCTGAACAACATCCCGACAAGAACCCCACATCTCCATGAACCCCTCAGCCCGTCTCGAACCCCAGCTTCACCTTTTTAGTCGAGCCGTCAATCTGACACCATCGGCAACCCATTCGAAAAGGGTACCGCGAACCCGTAGCTACATCATGTAAACCAGTTCGAACCATCATACCCAAGGCCAAGTCGCCGGAATCCCCACCTCCACCTTCGAATCGCAATCTAGCCGGCCTTCCAACCTAAGACCATCATCTTAGGATCGAGCCTGAACCTACGAGCCGACCACCTTTTAGGACAAGCCGCTCGCCATCTTCAATCCGGAGAGACAAAATCGAGGCCCAAAATCAACAAAACGTTTCACTTCTGTTTGAGCCCTGAACGAACCCTGGCCTTGTCCGACCGTCCAATCGCCATAGCCCCAGCCACAGTAGAGTCCCGCCGCGCCGCGCACGGTCAATCTAGAACCGTACCCGCCACTCCAACTCCATCAATCCTATTAGTCGGTTGAGGCTCTCACCATTTCCGGCCGCGTGCTCGCCTAAGTCACGCCGTCAATCTGCCGCCGCGCCGCTCACGGTCAGTCTAGGATAGTACCCACCACGCTGTCAACTCCCGGTGCTCCTGCCGCCGTTGGCCTTGCGTTGTCAAATCAGCCGCGGCCCGATCGCCTTCGATTCAGTAACCATCTTTGCCTCCGAGTCAAGCCCATAAAACTCCGAGCTGGATAAGTCATCACCAGTCGCCTCTGCTCGTTGCCGCCGGAGACGAGAACCCTCTCATCGAAATCCGGGCCGCCGGGCCACCACCGTCTAGGATTTGTAGGAGGAGGAGATGGTTCAAATTTCTGGATTTGGGGATAGGGATTTATGAGTATTTTGTAATTAATAAAGGTTTGGTGTGTGTTGTAATAAATGAAAGATATTTGATAATTTTATTTTAATTATTTAACATAATAAGGCCATAATAGACATTTATAAATTAATTCAGTTAAATAATATATTAAATATAAATTGGTACATAAAGCCATTCTTTGTTTTGTGTTGCTTCAAAAATAAGTAGATGACTATTATCCCGCATACGTTGTGACATGAATAGAGGTAATCGGAGATAAGATTATACACGACTCCAATCGAAAGTAAATTCATGGAACACCATAATGGCATTGTTTGTGATAACAATTTTAATTCTAAATAATATGTTTGAACTCGATTTGATTGTTAATTGGATTTTTAATCTTAATTATATTTGAATGAAACTTTAGTCGAGACAGACACGAACCGACTCGATGAAATTAATATTTCTAAACTTCAATCTTTTGTTTTTAATAACAGAGACAAGTTGATATAATAATGTCAATTTAATAAGTAAAATTTTCAAAATCTAAAGTGTGTTAAAATAATAAGGGGAACTTCTACGGTACCTTCACGGTACCATTCCTCATTTAGTGGAGTGCATTTATAATCATTAGATCAATTTTAGGTTTTTTAGATTAAAAGATCTATGGTTGTAAATGCAGGAGGGGTGAAGGTATGGTACCTTTAAAGGTACCGTAGAATTTTTCAATAATAAGATGAGAGTATAGATTTAGCCTCCAACACCCTTTTAGTACATCAAGATTTTATAATTCCTCAATCCATAATCATAATCATAATCAAAATCAAATTCAAATGTAACCTTGTTTTATACCTGGAAATAATTGGTTCTAACAATGAACTAAAATCACTACATTCTAATCTACATTTTAACAAATCAATACAGACTATAACACAAGGTTTAATCTGAGAAGTAAATTGAACTTTGTAACATCTACAAAGAAGCAAGTTCCTTATGAAGCTCCTTGGCGTGTCCGCTCATTCCGCTCAGCGTATCCGCTTTTATCATCGTTCGATACGTAACCTTATCGGGCTCGCAACCTCTCCTTCTCATCATCTCAATCACCCCTTTCATCTCCGAAAAGCACCCCATCATGCCATACGCGTTGGCCAAGCAGTTAAAAAACACTGTATCGAGCATAACATCAGAATTCTCAATAAATCTCAAAACAGACCTGATTTTCTCAGCTTTCCCTGCACTCCCATAAGCCCTCACGAGCGAGCATAGAGTAACACAATTCGGCTTTACCCTCTCATACTGCATCAGCCGAAAAAAAAACTCCCTCTGTTTTAACTTGCCAGCTCGTCCGAACGAGTCGATGATGATGTTGTAGGTGACGAGGGTCCACGAGAAGTGATATCTCTGCATGTATTGCATTATGGCGCTCATCTTCTCGTAGTTTCCGGTTTTGCCTTAGGAATCTAAGAGTATGTTGAATGTTTTGATGCTCGGCTCGATGCCGTCCATATGAAACTTCTCGTAGCACTTTTCCATCATTTCGATCTGTCCACTGCCGCCGAAAGCTCGGAGTGTGGAGTTCATGGTCCACACGTCGGGTTGACAATCGCGTTGTCTGAGCATTTGGACGAGTAATGATTCCATATCTGAGAATCTATYTYKAACAAAGATTAAACAATCAAAAAGGAAGGGGGCAGATGTTTGAGAGCTTATAACAAGAAAATACCTTAAATTAATGAGTTGTGTTTTGTTTGTTTTTTGTTTTTAAAGAAAAAAAATTTGGGGAAACCTCGAAACTCTATTTTCCAAACAAGATCTTATTTTTAACTGTTGTAATTCCAAAATTGCCATTGCTGACAACTCAAAGCCTTGTTTGGGCTAGCGGGATTCGGATTCTAATTTTGAATACTCTATATACTAAGACTCAGTTTTGAATACCCAACCAACAATTCTAAAACCTAATGCATACCTTATATCTATCCTATTTACCATCTCTTCTCTTTTTTCTCTTTCTTCAGTCACATCATGTCCCTCTCTCCTCCTTTTAAATTTAAATAAATATAGTATAATAATAAGGGTGCGGATATACAAACCCTAAAAATTTATTAGTTTACCCCAATTAATTCTTTTTTTCAAAAAAATGCCAAATTTACCCCTTTTAACTTTAAACACGCAAAATACAATTCATTTTCTCCAACCTCCATTACCACCCCTGTGCTATGTTCCCACCCCAGAGTGAGTTTAGTGAGATAGTTGGCATTTTATCTCTTGTCAGGGATGAGTTCCGTAAGACAAAAAGGCCTTTTGTTTTTCAACTTCATATACCATTATTTTCATTTCAGCCAAAGCAAAAGCCCAATATATACACACCTTGGAAAGCAAATAAATGGACTGCACGACCAATAGACGAGCATTGGGCTAATCTAATCTTACCTTTGCACGTGTCTTCTTAATTATCGACTAATTCATTAAATATAGTCCTGCAGAAAAAAGAAAAAAAGAAAAGAAAATGGTGGTAATCCAAGATCCTAGTATAGGATAGTAACCAAATTAGCTATAATTAAATAAGTTGTAAATTTGCATGGTCAAATGTTTTTGAAGTCCTTTTGAGCATCAAAAGAACTGGAAAGAAAAATATAAATGATATGTCATGGGCGACAACGCGGGTGGGAACATAGCCCATCATGTGACGGTCCGGGCCCTACGGACCAGTTCTCGGTTCGAGAAGTTGAAAATCGCTGGGCTGATCGGGGTGCAGCCCTTTTTCGGTGGGGAGGAGTGCACAGGAGTGGTAATGGAGGTTGAGAAAGGTGAATTATATTTTGGGATGTATAAAGTTAAAGGGGTAATTTTAGTAATTTTTTATTAAAAAAATTAATTGGGTAAACTAATAAATCTTTGGGGTGCGTATATCCGCACCCTAATAATAAGGCATCTACTTTCATACATGATTTGACATCTACACAAAAGAAAAGAATTCTCAATCCTACAAGAAACAAGGACTCTTACTATTCACATAATTCTCAATACCACAAATAATACCAAGATTCAGAATCTCAACGAATTCTGGTCCAAACAAACCCTAAAAGCTGTCTAATTTTATTCAGACGTTTTAACAACTAATTTTCAAAATAAGATCTAACATCTTTTCAGATGTTTACAAGATCTTTCAAATATGAGTAGAACTTTGGAAGAACATTCAAAGAAAATTAGTGTAGGGAATAGTATGTAAACGTTATTTTAAAAAAGTAAGAATGAATTTTAGGAGTGTGATTGGTTGTGAAATGGAGAAGTAATGATGATAGTTGATGTGATAAATAGAGTTAAATAATAATTGGCAGTTAAAAATATGTGAGTGGGTGAATACTTAAATTTGTAGAGAACTATGTAGTAATGATGTTTGTTTTATTTTTTTGGAAAAGTGCTAAGACATGATTGAGGAGAAAAACACTCTGAATAAATGAATAGTGTATTTTCATGATTTTTTTTTTTTTACAGGCAATCACAATTCTTGGGGTAAAAAAAATTTCTCAAATGAGATGGAAATGAAATTTTTTGCACCATCTCATACCCATAAATGAAAATAAAACACTTCATTCATAACTGATAACCAAATTGAGAGTGTAAGCAAGAAAAAAAAGAGAGAGAGAGAGAAAGAGAGAAAATTACTTCTTTGCTTTGCCATATGCATCAAGAAGAGTATTATACGTTATCGTGTTGGGTTTGATTCCCTGTATTTCCATATTAGAAAGCAGTGACTGAACTTTTCCAAAGTAATTAAATTGGACGCATGACTTTATGAGAATCGGATACGTAAAAACATCAGGTTGGTAGTTACGAATCTCTTTCATTTGTTCAAGAATCGAAAATGCCTTATCCAAAATGCCACTTCGGCTGTAAGCAGACATAAGAGCAGTATAAGCATCACGGTCGACAACACAACCTTCGTCGATCATCGCCTGTGTTGGGCGTAGCCGACCATCGTTTCGTCATGGTTGATCAGTTCTGATTACACGCAGCGGAGCAAGGAAGGGGCAGTTTTGTCCTTTTTGTTTTTCCGATCTTGTTCAGGGCCCGGACAGCAATTTACTACTGTCCATAATTAGCCCAGCATCGAACCTTGTCGCCTTTGGCCCGCAGCAGCCGCTCCTCCGTAATGCAGCCCGGTTCAGCAGCTGACCCAGCGGCCCGGCCCGAACAAGCCCGCGTGACCCTGAAACACAGAAATAACAATAAGGGGACTAAACCGAACAACAGGATGAACGATCTCTGATAATTAAACAATACACAAAGTAACGATAAAACGAGAAACGATACCGTCTTTGATCGTCGATTCACCGATACACAACGAGAACTAATCTTTCGCCGTGTAGTCGTCAGAACACGGGTGAATTGTAGATCTGAAAAACTCCGGCTCAGATCTCCAACAAAAGCGGCCCCCTTTCTTTGCACAACAGTAAATCGGCTCCCCGAATTCCCACAACCACCGCCGGCAGCCGCTGGTAGCTCCTCGGACAATGACCCAAGGCGGCGCACCGGAACCCCCGTTGACTCGAACCCCAGCCCCAAGCTCACACGCACAAACTCACTCTCAACCGAGTCACGATATCTTCAAGCACAAAGTCTGAATTTTCCGGTAAGAAGGAAAACCAGAGAGAAGATCAAAGTTCGGGAGAAAAGGAGAGAGCAACCGAAGAGAGAGAGTGGTGAGGTTAAAGTGAGCATCTAGGGTTCGGGTTAGGGGTTATAAGGGGGTAAGCAATGGTCAAGATTGAAACCACAAGATGGGCGACCAAGATTAAGTCGTAGGCGGATCCGGATCTCCCGACCCGGTTGAATCAGGTCGAGGCCTTGGGCTGCCAGCTGATGGGCTGCAGTAATGGGCCGGGATTAATTCAGGGACTTGGGCCATATTTATAACAATCTCCACCTTGGCCCAATATCGGTTTACTGCTTAGGGTAGCCTTTGGATTTCATCATCGCCGTGTGCCCCTTTTTCTTTCTTTTTCTTTTTCACCTCCAACGTACCTGTTCTCACACAAAAGTCAGTAACAGGGGAAAAACACAAACTTATAGCCGACAAAGCAGGCTATAAAAAAACAACACAAGCCCAAGAGAGCCTAATCACAAGAATCAAAATTCAAGGTTTCAAGGCATGATTCAAATTTCTCAACGGGCAGACACTTGGTTCCCATATCAGCGGGATTCGATTCAGAAGGAATTTTTTCAAGAAGAACTATACCTTTTGCGACCACATCTCGGATAAAGTGATACTTCACATCAATGTGTTTAGTTCGATCATGAAAAATAGGATTCTTAGCCAATTGGATAGCGGACTGGCTATCAGAAAATACTACGACATCACCATCAAGAATACAAATTTTAGAAAGTAACCCTTTTATCCATATGGCCTCTTTGAACGCCTCAGTAATCGCAACATATTTAGCTTCGGTAACCGACAAGGCAACCACACGTTGTAACTGCGATTTCCAACTAATGCAGGAGCCACATAAGGTAAACACATAAGACGTAGTCGATTTTCTATTGTCCCTATCATTAGCATAGTTAGAATCCACATATCCTTTTAAAACATAATTTTCAGACTTAGAAAATTTCAGACCAAGATTAACAGAGTGTTTTAAATAACGGAGCAACCATTTAACAGCTTCCCAATGAATCTCACCAGGGTCAGACATATACCTACTCAAGCAACTCACAGAATAAGCAATATCGGGCCTAGTACTAACCATTAAATACATGACAGAACCTATAGCACTAGCATATGACACGTTTTTCATGCATTCAATATCTTCTTCATGAATGGGAGACTGTTATTTACAAAGCAGAAAATGACCAGCAAGTGGAACATTAACAGGTTGGGCATCCGACATAAAAAATTTACTCAAAATCTTTTCAACATATGAAATCTGATTCAGAAAGATAGTTGAACATTTTCTATCTCTAACAATGTTCATGCCAAGAATCCTTTTTGCATCTCCTAGATATTTCATGTCAAATTTAGCACTTAGACAATTTTGCACATGCTCGATAGACTTAATGCATGAACTAATTAACAGCATGTCATCAACATATATCAACAAGAAAATAGGCACCTTAGCATCAACTTTAAAATACAAGCAAGTATCAAACGAACTTTTTCGAAATTTTAAAGAAAGCATGCACTCGTCAAATTTCTTGTTCTATTGTCTAGGAGATTGTTTTAAGCCATACAAGGATTTCTTAAGCAAACACACATGATCAGACTTCGATTTATCAACAAAACCATCAGGTTGACGCATATATATTTTTTCATCCAAATCGCCATGCAAAAACGCAGTCTTAACGTCCATTTATTTTAATTCCCAATTAAACTGAGCACATAATGCAAGCATGATTCTAACAGTAGTAAACTTCACAACAGGAGCAAAGATTTCGGTATAATCTATCCCCTCCCTTTGAGTAAATCCCTTAGCAACTAAACGAGCTTTAAACCTAACAGACTCACATTCATCCTTAACCTTAAACAACCATTTGCAATCAACAACAGAGCAATTATCAGATTTTGGCACAAGAATCCACGTATTGTTAACATGCAAAGAATTCATTTACTCATTTTAACCATTCAACAGAGTACACATATTTCAAAGCATCGTCATAGGACTTAGGTTCACTACTATCAACTGAATCAAATACACTACAAGCAAAGGAAACCATATGATAATCATTAAACTTAGAAGGTCGATTAACAACGTTCCTTCTAACCCTATCTCTAGCAAGTTGATAGCCTTATAAAGACTCATTTTCAGGCATATTATCATTAAGCACATCATGCACAGTAGTAGCATCAGAATTTTCAACAATTAAATCAACATTTTCAGCAGGCAAATTAGGCGAATCAGCATGTAAATCAGTTAAAGTTTCAGTTTCAGCATGCATATCATCAGAATTAATTAAACTAGGTGATTGCTCCACTTCACTCGGAGCCGTATCAGATTCATGAACATGCATAGGAACAGACAAACACGGGAACTCAGATTCATTAAAAGTGACATCACGACTAATCACGACCTTGAAACCGGGTTCACTCCTAAGCCACATCTATACCCTTTGACACCCTCAGGATAACCCAAAAAAATACATTTTTTCGAACGAGGTTCAAGTTTATCACCCTTTTGATGAACAAATGTAGCACAACCAAAAACTTTTAAATTTGAGAAATCAATCTTACGACCGGACCACACATGCTCAGGACACTTACCATTCAAAGGCACAGAAGGGGATCTATTTATCAAATAAGCAGCAGTTAAAATAGCTTCACCCCAAAACTTTTTAGAAAGACCAGAACAAGCAAGCATACATCTAACTCTTTCAAGAAAAGTTCGATTCATACGTTCCGCAACCCCATTTTGCTGAGGAGTATACGGAACGGTTTTGTGTCTTTGAATACCAGAATCAACACATAATTTATCAAATAAAGTGTTGCAAAATTCAAGTCCATTGTCCGTTCGAAGAATTTTGATTTTCTTACCAGTTTGGTTTTCAATTAAAGTTTTCCACGACTTGAATTTTTCAAACACATCAGATTTATGTTTTAAAAGAAAAACCCAAACTTTTCTAGAAAAATCATCAATCACAGATAGGAAATAACTACTTCCACCTTGGGTGGGTTCTCTAGCTGGACCCCACACATCAGCATGCAAATATTCAATTATTTCAGTGCTTTTAGACCTATTGGGATATGGGGAAATGGGGAATTGCACTTTATGCTACTTTCCTAACACGCAAGAGTCACAGAATGGCATACAAGACAGTTTATCATTACCAAAACAGCCAGATTTATGCAGAATATCAAGACCCTTACCACTCATATGACCTAATCGCTTATGCCACAAATCGGTTTTGTCCACTTGGACATCATTAACAGAGTTAGCAAGAGCATTAGATTCAGCAACACAAACATACAAATTATTTCGTTTGACAGCTTTGAAAATCACAAGAGACCCTTTCAAAATTTTCATCAAACCCTTCCCCCAACGACCCTCAAACCCATCATCTTCTAATGCAGCACATGAAATCAAATTATTGCATAAGTCAGGCACATGTCTAACATTTCTCAAAGTCACACCATAACCATAATCAAATTTCAAACAAATGTCACCGACACCAGCAACTTGACACTTTTTCTCATTAGCCATCGACACAGACCCATGCGACACTTCCTTATAATTTGAAAATAATTTTCTAAATGGAGTCATATGAAATGTGCAAGTAGAATCAACAAGCCACTCATTTTCGCATGCAGAAAACGACGACACAGAATTCACAACATCAACAGTTTCAATGACCATATAGACATCACCATTATTTTCACTACTCGAAGCCATATTAGCCTGGTCATTTTGCTGGTTTTTGAAATTTTGGTTTTTATTTTTCTTAGGCAAAGGACACTCACGAATGTAATGACCCGTTTCACCACAATTATAACATTTCTGGTTCTTAGGCCTAGACTGAGACCTAGACTTGCTTTTGCCTTTCTTTTTGTAAAAAGTTTGGTTATTTTGGTCGGAGGAAGATTTTTGGTTTTGAAAGCGGCTTCGAGATCTTCCTCTAACGAAATTAACCTCACCGGAACTCCTAGACCCTCTATTGAATTTCAAATCCAATTCCTTGCTTTTTATACCGTTAACAACAGTTTCAAGTCTCACATTATCACGACCATACTTTATGGCAGATTTAACATCAGAGTGAGTCAGGAATAGCATTCAAGAGAACAATAGGAGTGCAATCATCAATATGTTTATCACCGGTTTGTTTAATATCTTGCACAAGTTTTGTAAATTCATCAAGGTTATCATCAACGTCTCGAGACAAATCAAGTTTAAAGCGAAAATTTTTTTCAAGTGAAAACAACTTGTTCGGCAACGAAGTTTCGGTATATAACTCCTCAAGTTTTTCCCATAACTCTTTTGCCGTATCAAGTTTACCAACTTTTCGCAAAACAGAATCAGACAAACTTAAAATAATCGAAGAGTAAGCATACTCATCCATTTCAAGATTTTTTTCTGTAATTTCTCCCGAAAAACCACTTATCGCTTTGAAAACCTTTTGCTGAATTAAAATCCCTTTCATTTTTTGTTGCCAAATGGCAAAATCTGTTTTACCGTTAAACGGAGGCAAGTTAAAAGCAGACGTCGAAGACATTTTTGAAAAACACACAAGTTTTTAGAAAAATTAGACGACACTCAACAGCAAGTTTCACACATGCAACACAGCAGCAACAAATGGCAGAAGAGTGCGAACACGTTAGCAAATAACTTAAAACAGCAACACACAAAGCAAGTACATCACAGAGACGAATCGTACTAAATGATTAAAACAGCAGATCAACAGTACAACACATTAAGATAACAAATTAAGCACCAGCAATAAACACAAAATGAGAGCACGTAGAAATCAACCGACTAGCCTAAATCTAACCTAGATCTACCAGCTATGCCTCAAACAGTTAAAACCCGCGACCAGTGGTATTTATCTATGAAATTTAAAATAGAGAGGTTAAGCCAATATACCAGAGCGGGGCCCTAGGTAAGGGCCCCAATTCACCGGAGCATCGGACAGTCGACTACGCTCTGATACCACTGTTGGGCGTAGCCGACCGTCATTTCGCCATGGTTGATCAGTTTTGATTACACGCAGCGGAGCAAGGAAGGAGCAGTTTTGTCCTTTTTATTTTTCCGATCTTGTTCAGGGCCCGGACAACAATTTGCTACTGTCCGTAATTAGCCCAGCGTCGAAACTTGTCGCCTTCGGCCCGCAGAAGCCGCTCCTCCGTAATGCAACCCGGTTCTGCAGCTGACCCAGCGGCCCGGCCCGAACAAGCCCGCGTGACCCTGATACACAGAAATAACAATAAGGGGACTAAAAAATCGAACAACAGGATGAACGATCTCTGATAATCAAATAATACACAAAGTAACGATAAAACGAGAAATGATACCGCCTTTGATCGTCGATTCACCGATACACAACGAGAACTAATCTTTCGCCGTGTAGTCGCCGGAACACGGGCGAATTGTAGATCTGAAAAACTCCGGCTCAGATCTCCAACAAAAGCGGCCCCCTTTCTTTGCACAACAGTAAACCGGCTCCCCGGATTCCCACAACCACCGCCGGCAGCCGCTGGTAGCTCCTCGGACAATGACCCAAGGCGGTGCACCGGAACCCCCGTTGACTCGAACCCCAGCCCCAAGCTCACACGCACAAACTCACTCTCAACCGAGTCATGATATCTTCAAGCACAAAGTCCAAACTTTCCAGCAAGAAGGAAAACTAGAGAGAAGATCAAAGTTCGGGAGAAAAGGAGAGAGCAGCCGAAGAGAGAGAGTGGTGAGGTTAAAGTGAGCAGCTAGGGTTCGGGTTAGGGGTTATAAGGGGTAAGCAACGGTCAAGATTGAAACCAAAAGATGGGCGGCCAAGATTAAGTCGTAGGCGGATCCGAATCACCCGACCCGGTTGAATCGGGTCGAGGCCTTGGGCTGCTAGCTGATGGGCTGCAGTAATGGGCCGGGATTAATTCAGGGACTTGGGCCATAATTATAATAGCCTGGAATAATATATGAGCTTTCTCGGGTTGCTTGCATTTTCCAAGAATCACAATTAGCTTGATGTATATACCCGTCTTGGGCCTGTACCAAAGTTGCTCACGAAGGAGCTCGAAAACCTCAAAAGGCTAAAATTTGTTATTCATCTTTTTTTAAAATAAATCATCGTTAATGCTAAAGATCAAATATATGATTTATTGTACAAATTTTCAATTAAATGGCTTTTATTTGTAACATCGGTCCCGACCTAACAAGTCTAGACAAGTAATGTTAATTGCTTTAGCAAATATGAGTTTCATGTCCATTTAACTACCAAAATATGAGTTTATTCTACTGCTTATAATTCTCCCTATAAGAAACATGTTCTCGTCTAATTATTAGTCATTTTGTATTTAATTTCTTGCAAACCTTCTATCTGAGATAATACGAAACTGCATATGAATTTTACGATTTTCCACAAAATATTCCCAGCACGCTTCCAAGTTATACAGGAGCCTGAATATAGAGAGTGTTTTTAAGCAGTTGAAAAAAAGAAAAAAATGTTTTCAGCTTTTAGATGAAAATGAAAAAAGGAAATAAATATTTTTTGGCATTTTCACTGGCCATTGATTCTGCATAATCTAATCAAGTCTTATTCTGCTTCTCTCTTAGTTCTACCAACAACTTCTTGGTTTTCAACTACTGCGAATACGACAAATGCAATAGTATTTGTAAAATTAGAAGGTCTATGGATATAAGAATAATTCTCAAACTCACGATGTTGTTAATCAATGTTACCAACACCAGTTAACAACATCGACCAGAGTAAATTAAATTTATGCAGCGGAAATTAAAATATGAGAACACGGTTAAACAAATTCAGTTCACAAGTAAAAGTACTTGTGAACTTGGGTGTACAAACCCGGAAACTATATTACTTTCTTTTTAAGTTCAATACAAAATATAAAGTAATATATGAAAACTAAATATCAAGAAACTTGATACTAAATACATGTTGCCGGAATGGCAAGATCTTCTTCGTCGGTCACTTAACTTCAAAGATCTTGTTTATCACGAACGTTGGCTCCAAGTAGATATCACTTCTTCGTGTTCTTCTTCCCTGCGTCTTGCGTCGTCCGTTCCTTGCGTCGATCTCCTTGCAATAATCCGTTCGTCAAAAAGTAATCCAAGTATTAGGAGTTCTTGTGTCTTAAATAGACAACCTAGAATCCTAAACTTGGTAAAATCCTAAAAACAAATCCTAAACACAATCTAGAAATAATTAAAGTCTTGTACATAAACTAGGAAACATAATATTGTCCTAAATCTAGTTTCCTAACTTATTTTGTGCCCAAGAAAGGCAAATAACAAAATAGGAATTATTGCCAATAATAAATTTCTCAACAATCTCCCCCTTTTGCCTTTCTGGACAAAACACTAAGACGCAAACACAAATGAAAATAAAAATACTAACTCCCCCTAAGATAGAAAACTCCCCCTAAACAAAACACCCAATGTTGTTAAAACTCAAACCAACATTACAAACCAACATTGTTCAAAATAACCAACACTTTACAAAACAAATAGGATAAAGGAACTTATTGACTTTGAATCCTCTTTGAACGTCGAGGAGATGTCGAAGTTCCTTCATCACTATTATTCCTCTTCTTCTTCTCCCTCATTTTCATCATTCTCTTCAAAGCCTTGTTGCGCGCTCGAATTCGCTTCCGCCTCTTCTCTTGAGCAAGGCTTGCCAAGGCTTCGACAGCAACGGCATCTTCAGCATCAGCGGCAGTAGCATTCTCATTCCCGGCAACATCATCTCCCTCAGCATTGTCACCCCTATGTTCGCGTTAACGTCCTCTCCCCCTTTTTGACCAGAAAGGGAAAGGGCTTCTAAAAGGGAGGAGCGAAGAGCCTTAAGCTGTTTCATCTGCAAATCTATAGAAGCCACATGTGCACGAAGAACCTGGGCAGAAATATTGACCATGTTGGGATTTCTCGTACCAACATCACTAGCAACATCGGCCGAAACAGGCGCCTTCCAGGGCAAATCAATAACTCGAGCACCGGTAACATGCTGATTGCGCAAGGCAAACCACTCAGTCTCACCCGTGAGCACATCCTCGGGACCAAGCTGTAAGCCTTGATTCTCTAACAAACTGAAAATCAAAGACGGAAAACACAACGATGCCGCAGACTTCGTGGTGGCAAACTTAGTGATAATATCAAAAACATGCTGACCAGAACTAAATGGGATCCCTTTTCCAAGACGAAACAAGAACTGGGCCTGAGGCCGCGTAACACAGATTGTGTTTTTGGAGGGGACCCAATTACAAATGGCAAGCTTATGTAAAATAGAATGAAGAGATGAAAGACGTGTACTCGGAAGCTGCTCAAACCAGGAATTAACCATCCCACCAGACAAAAACTTAACTACCTCATTCATATCATCCACCGTCGAGTCACCCCCGGTAAGACTCAGTACCATAAAATTCATTAATTAACTCAGGGTTGAATGAAAAAACTTCGCCACGCATAAAAACCTTCCCATAATTGACGGACTCCAAATCAACCATAGAGGGTAACAAATTGGCAAAAAACTCGACAACAACATCACGCACAAAAGGCATGGCCGTGGAGACGGTGGAATACATACCTTTGTGTCGGAGATAGGCAATGAGATTGTGTTTCTCAAAAAGCTCAACCGGAACTCGTTTCTTGGCAATCATATGACGACTCTGGTAGGCATCAAATAGCTCGGCAGCCTCGGCAGTGATGAATCTCTCCGAAAAGGGCACCATGTCCTCAAGCTCGGGCATAGGAGTAGCTGGTCCTGAAGAGGACTTGGAATGAGCCGATGCATTAGATGAGGGCGGCGAGGGAGCAGGAGTGGTTCTTGAAACAGAAGCAGTGCGGGAGGACGAAACAGACTGCGAGCGATGCGATGTTGGTAAGGGGGTACCAACACGACTAACAACATCATCCTTTGCAGCAGCCTTCTTTTTCTTCTTGTCCTCTTTGCAAGCAGCAAGAACATCTTTCTAGGGCACATCGAATGATGAATCAGGCGAATACTCAAAAAGACCTGTATCAAATTCAGGCGTATCAGCACGAACAGGAGACGGCGAGGGATCATCGGCAAGTGGCTTGGAAGAACTTGTAACCTCACCGGTGATAAAGTCCAGTACAGTGTTAGGGGGCGAAGAGTACTCAGTAGCAGTTGATCCAGGAGAAACTTTGACCTTTGCCTGGCTGGGAGAGAAACTGTCCTTCGTCAGGATGGGTCTCCTGTCGGCTTTACGTACAAGCTGTTTTCGGCGAGTAAACCTCTTCTTCTCCGGCAGACTTGGAGCAGAAGCAGACGACGGCACATCTCCGGCAATCGGAGCAGTAGGCTCAAAATCATGATCATCAGGGTCATACTCCACAACAACATCCTCTTGGAGATTCATGTGTTTGATAGGCACGCGGCGACGTGGACTAGCCTTGCTTTTTGGGACCGTGGGCGGCACAACGCCGGGCGGTATGTTGTGCAATCGTCTCGACCGCTTCAAAGTTGGGTTTCTCACGCGTCCAAAGGTCTCAGCCACAAAAGCTAAATCTGGGGGATTATCCACGTCAATTTCGTTCCCAGGCTGTCCAGGGAACACTTGAGCAACCGGCGTGGCATCGACCGGCGATGGAACAGGCATGGCAGCGAGAGAACGAGGCGCAGGCGATTGTGGTGGCGATGTTGATAGTGGTGGGTTTTAAGAACTACCACCACCAATCTCCTCACGAATATCAAGGCCACCAATTTTTGGGAACGGCAGCGGGACCTAGTCGCCGGAGCGGCGAACCTCTTCTGGCAGTGCAGGGACAGACGGAGGTGGAGAGCTGGTCATCCTGCAAAATCTCACAGAAACACACAACCAAGAAACAAAAAATCAAGAGAATTTGAGAGGAGTAAGGATTCTGAGAGTTTTAATTCGAAAGGGGTTTTGGAATTGTGAGCAAATGGTAAAAAAGGATGCGGCTTTTTATCCCCAAAAAAATGACCGTTGCACTAGGAGAGAGAGGGTAGAAATAAAAGGAAAATTCCTAAAATAATTAACTGGTTGTTATTAGGAGTTGAAACACGATTTTTAATTCCTTTATATAAAAGCACCACTCTCCCTCAAATTGGGCCACATGATCTCATTAACACGCCCATTATCTTCCCCCTTTTTAAAAAAAAATAAAATTTCACAATTCGAACTACAAAATTGGCCAAAATACAGAGCTGATTTTTAATGAACCATCAGCACAGTTGAACCTATCTTGTGCAATGTTAATTTTCACTCACCAAAGTCATCTCATTATTACCTGTCCAGCCGTCCGATTATAAATCCACTGAAACACTTGGTTAGCTCAATTTAAAAACAAAATTAAGAGATCTCAAGTAAGACAAAAACACAAGAAACAAAACGCACAACAAGATGACATCTTCACAAAGTATGAATGTCCTAGGGAATGCCTAAAAAACATGACCTAAAAGGTTAAAACAGAACACAATATGATTTTAGTGTTTTGATCCAATGTTGCTTTTTATTACTAACAACATTATAAACCAACATTTCCTTAGGTGAATTCAATGGAAACTTGCCCCTTAACCCAAGTTAATGACTACGTCAAAATCTCTCAAGAAGGCGATTTATAAAGATTGGAGCATTTTTGAGTCCAGATTTTCTTCATCCTTGAAGGGATTTAAATCTTTTAATCTTCAGCGATTGCTGTTAAACACCTCTTCTTTTTGGACCTTGGAGAAAACCAGTTTCTGCGGGCAAGTCCCACAATCACCTACTTTTGAAGAGGTTGGTTCTTTTTGTCATTAATTTTATTAAAACAGAGGACCTTATTGCACTTTCAATCAACCTCAATGCATTAGTATAATGTATGAAAAGAAAAGTAAAAATGCATGCAAAATTATACAGATGTTGTGACTGATGTTGATAAGTAGTGTCACAACATCACAAACCAACATTGGTTAGACAATGCACATACCGAGATCTCTTCTCAAATGAGAGAAGGTCTCGTAATCTAATGCCTTAGTGAAGATGTCAGCCAGCTGATTATCAGTTCCAATATGTTCAAGGCTAACAATC